>WBNM01040044.1:0-14444 GCA_013399055.1 Ramphastos sulfuratus
GTGGCAGTTGGTCTCTTCTCCCTTTTATCAAGTAAACAGAATGAGAGGAAATGGCCTCCAGCTGCACCAGGAGAGGCTTAGGTTGGATATTAGGAAAAATCTTTTTACTGCAAGAGTGGCATTGAAACAGGCTGCCCAGGGTGGTAGTGGAGTCACCATGCCTGGAGCTGTTGAAGAAGGCTGCCCAGGGAGGTGGTGGAGTCACCATGCCTGGAGCTGTTGAAGAAGGCTGCCCAGGGTGATTGTGGAGTCACCATACCTGGAGCTGCTGAAGAAGGCTGCCTGGGGTGGTGGTGGAGTCACCATGCCTGGAGGTGTTCAAGAAACCTGTGGAGGTGGCACTTAGGGACATGGTTTAGTGACCAGGATGGTGTTCAGTTGATCACACAGAATCAGAATCACAGAATGTCAGGGGCTGGAAGGGACCTCCAAATCTCATCCAGTCCAACCCCCCTGCCAGAGCAGATCACCCAGAGCAGATCACCCAGGAATGCATCTAGGTGGGCTTTGAATATCTCCAAAGAGGGAGACTCCACAACCTCCCAGGCTGGATTTAATAATCTTAGAAGTCTCTTCCAACTGAAGCAATTCTGTGATTCTATAAAATCATTCATATATCACAACCCACTTAGACTGTCATCAGGCATGGGCTGTAAAGAAAGTGATTGTGGGAGTCTGAGGATTTTTCTGTTTGTGCTTTGTGTTTAAGCCTCAGGCTCAGTCACTTCTCACCCAATATATTAAATCTCATGGAGGATGTCCAGTGTGATATTCCAGATAGTCCCTAATGACATAATGCTAAGTCAGAACTCCAGGAATGGTCAGAGCTGGAAGTGCAAAAGAAACCAAACACTGTTTAAATGGATATTGTATGTAATTATGAACCTGTGATGGGGAAGTTCAGCTGCAGTTTCTCACTGCATGCTCATTGCAGAGAGCAGAATGTTTCTGGTTTGAGACAAAGGGATTGTAATTGGAGCAGGCAACTAATGCTGGCTGTGGTTACAGACTAAATGAGTGTTTGGATGCTTCTGCTCTCCTTGGGTTTGGAAAGGTGATGCTGGCAAAGTTAATGCAGCTTCTTTCTTTTTTACTTTCCTTTTTTGTCTTTTTTCCCTTTTATCACTTTTTTCTTTTTTCCTTTTTTTCTTTTCTTTTTTCTTTTTATTTTTTTCCTTTTTTATTTTTCTTTTTCTTTCTTTTTTCTTTTTCTTTTTCTTTTTTTNCTTTTTCTTTTTTCTTTCTTTTTTCTTTTTTCTTTTTGTTGTTTTTATTTTTTTCTTTTTTTCTATTTTATTTTTCTTTCATTTTTTCCCTTTTTTCCCTTTTAAAATTTTTTTCCTTTTTATTTTTATATTTTTTCTTTTAATTTTTTCTTCTTTTCTTCTTTTTTTCTTTTTTCTTTTCTTTTTTCCCCTTTTTTTTCTCTTTTTCTTTTTTTATGTTCCTTTTATTTTTCTTCTTTTTTTTTTTTCATGTCTATATAAAATATTACCAGATGCAATACTTGTGGCTGAAAGGTCAGGCCTCAAAAGACTAAATCAAATGCATTTTCTGCCTGATCAGGACAAATCAAATGCATTTTCTGCCTGACCAGGACAAATCTCTGCCTCCTCTGTGCGCTTCCAGTTTGGAGTACTATTGATGCTCCCAATCTCAGCCTCAGTGATGGGGAATTGGTTGGTTGGGATCAAATCATTCAGAGCTTGAAGGAGTCTCTGGGAAGCAGTAAGTTGAAGCAGTTACCTGCAGGGGCTGTGAACTGTGCATGGCTGCATGCTTTAGCTTGCTGGGGGTTGGCTTATTAAACCTATTCTTTCTCCCCTGAGTTTATGGGAAGAACTTTCCCAAATGGAGGTGTGCCTCAGCCTGGCTCATGGCAGAGAGGGGCTCCAACCACTCAGCTCTTGGCACACAGGATGAGTCCCAGGCAGGTGGGACCTGTTACATCTCCAGCTGAGAGTGGCTGCTTCAGGGACACGCAGGAATTTCAAGGTTTGCAGAGGCCACCGAGTGTGTTTCGGACGTTAGCAACGGGGATAACTTTCTCCCTATTAAATTACACAGGGGTTGGATTGAATTTTCCTCTTCATGTTTCCTCCCAACACTGCCAGTTACCATAGCAATGGCTACATGACTTTGTTGCAGTTGTTTTATTTAAATATAGCAAAAGAAATTGCTAGAGGTTGGGATTCTGGCTTCGAAAATTCAGCTTAGGAAAAGGGCTAACAGCTACTCTGGGTTGTAGGTGCACAAAATAACTTCAGAAACCACAGAGCTTCTACCACAGAAAGCCACAGAGCTACACTGTCCTGTAATTTGAAGAATGGACAAACTTTTTTTGGCACTTCTTGTGGACTGAGGACCAAAGTTTAGAGAGAGTTGATGTTTTCAAGCAGTCTGGAAACAGCTGTGAGTAACCAAGGACTCACTGACTGAAATCCTCCATCCCTGCACGAGGTGAGCTGAGACTTTTGGGTTACTTAGAATAAAATTATTTAAAAGATGATGACATGGTAGTAGCCTCTTATTAGGAGAAGCTACAAAGAAGGCATTGCAGAGTGTTAGTGATTTGCTGCTGGCCAGAGGAGGCTTGGAAGATTGATCCCATAGATGCATTTTTGGATGTGCTAATTTAAGGCAGTCAAGAGGAAAACCAAACCAAACCAAAACAAAAACACACACACCACCCCCCACCCCCAAAAAAAGAAAAGGGCAAGAGAGGAGTTGGCAATTACTCATAATAGAATGTGAGAAGAATGAGATCAGCATCTCTCTGCTACAAGATTATCTTGTGATTCAAGAACCTGCTGTTTCCTGTAAAGACCACACAGAAATTATCACATGTGCCCTCCCTAATAATTAAAATCAATTTGGTCATGAGCTTTTATTAAAGGCTTGGATTTTTTTCTCCCCATCCCTCCTCACTTTCAGAGGCCTCTATTTGTATGGTTTTACATTGACACATGAGGATGACTTTGCCCTGTTTTCAGTCGAGGCACAACGAAAAGCTGAGGGGACACAACCTCCTCATCTTTACATAGTGAGCAGAGCAGATCTCCACTGTTTGTCCTGATCTGAGCACTGTTTGATGCCATGCAGGTAAAAAGTGACTTGTCTGAAGATGTTCTAGTGAGCAGGAGTAGAAGGAGCAGAGGTTAGACCCTTAGACCATTCACTGGAGCAATGGGAAGCTTGGATGGTCTCATGCAGAGGTGCTATAGGAGGGAGAAGGAGCAACCCTTGTGGTGGATGCTACAGAGGAGACATGCAAGGGGATGTTGAGGGTTGGTGGATGCAGAAACACCTCTCTGCTTGCAGGCATTCTGCAGTGTTCAGATGCTTTGTGCTGGTTCACCAGCTGTAGCCATCTTCCACCTCCCATCATTTGGAAGGGCACAAAAGTGGCCAGGGGAAGAGCCATCAAGCACAGTGTCCTTTAGCAGAGGTTGAGAGAGGTAGCTGGGGATGAGCAGAGCCAGACAAGCAGGTTGAAATGCTTCTAAGCTCATCCTTACTGATGGAGAGCTCTGCTGGGGACCTTCGTAAGGCAGCTGTGGTGCTGGGCAGTTCAGGGTGACTTTACCCACCACAGTGAGGGGGTCACTGCTGCATCACAGAATCATAGAATGGGAAGGTTGGAAGGGNCTCTGCATCCTTACATTACAAAAGAGGGAGTAGTTGGAGATTGCACAACAGCACTGAAACCTGGGGACAAGTGAAGCCACTGCCAGTGCTTCAGAAAGAGCAAGGGAGATGCAGGTGACTGGTCAGGGTAAGGCCTCGTTGCAAAAAAGTGTTTTCTTGAGGTTCTAAACACCAAAAGACAGGCTGAAATATGAACTTCTGCTATGGGGAAAGAGAAGGAAATACCTAGAACTGTTGCAACAATGAATGTGCTAATTTTAGAACATCTTTAAGTCATCCTCACTTTCTGGAATTAAATTATGCAATTTTATTTTTTTTTCCCCCTAGCAAATAAATAAGTCTTGTTTTTGATAAAGAAATGTGAAATCTCCCTTATATTTCACTTTGAAAGAGCTATAAAACTGAAATGTGGAACTCATTCTTCCATGTCAGTGATTAGGAGCCCAAAATATATCTGTTTCACATGAGCAACTGCAGCCTTTGCTTTCACAGAAGAATAACTCTATTTGTAGTTGCTTTAAATGTAGACCCGTTGATTTCATTCCTGGATATTCTAACTTGGAAAGTCAGGGGGGAAAAAAAAAAAACCAAAACCAAAAAACAACAAAACAAACAGTCAGAAAACCTTGATCACAATCAAGTTCCAAGTATTCAGATGTTGCAGAGAAATGCTTGAGTGTAGAGAGAAATAGAGATGTGAAGCTGGCCCTGCACAGTTAATTAGCAGTGATTTTGAGCTGCAGGTCTTAAGGCTCACCACCAAACCGTGGCTGTGCAACCAGACGCTCCTCATCAGGGTAATTGCAGCAATGTATCACTTGGGCTTGTGATCTCATTTACAGCTGTGCTGGCGTTTGGAGGGACTCCGTTGGACTTGTTACACCAATTCACTGCTCCAGCGATTGCAGTGTCCTGCTGATTGCAGAGCAGCCAAGAGGACCAAGGGGATCTTGGGGTGCATTAGGAAGAGTGTGTCCAGCAGATTCAGGGAGGTTCTCCTCCCCCTCTGCTCTGCCCTAGTGAGACCTCATCCTGAGTGCTGCCTTCAGTTTTGGGCTCCCCAGTTTAAGAGGGACAGGGATCTGTGTCTGAAATGCCTCCAGGAATGGGGATTTAAGAAGGACAAGGATCTGCTCAAGAGAGTCCAAGGGAGGGCTGCAAGGATGCTGAGGGGACTGAGCACTGCCTGGTGAGGAGAGGCTGAGGGACCTGGAACTGCTTAGGCTGGAGAAGAGAAGACTGAGAGGGGATTTAATCAATGTTTATAACTATCTGAGGGCTGGGGGTCAGGAGGGTGGGGGACAGGCTCTGCTCACTGCTGCCTGGGATAGGACAAGGAGCAATGGATGGAAGCTGCAGCACAGGAGGTTCCAGCTCAACACAAGGGGAAACTTCTTGCCTGGAAGGGTCCCAGAGCACTGGAGCAGGCTGCCCAGAGAGGTTGTGGAGTCTCCTTCTCTGGAGCCTTTCAAGGCCTGTCTGGATGTGTTTCTGTGTGCCCTGAGCTGGACTGTCTGGTCCTGCTCTGTCAGGGGGGCTTGGACTGGATGATCTCTTTGTGTCCCTTCCAACCCCTGACATCCTGTGAGCTGTGATTCCTTGCTAGCTTATTTTCCTCTGACACAGTTAATCTCTTTCTTTACTTCTGAAGTCGAAGTGGAGGTTACAAATTAATCAGTGAATTTAAGTTGAAGGTGGGGGGGGGAAGGAATGAGTTATGAAGGTGTTTTTACCTGTGTTGTGAACTGATGCTTGAATTCCACTACTGTTCTATTGGAATCCTGCGCCCAGCTCTTGAGAGCAGGGATAATTTATGGACAAGAATGCCTTAAAATAAGCCTCGGTAATTACAAAAACGCAGTGTTTAAATTTATAGTAAAAACCCACACGCTGCTGGCAAAACTGTAACTGCATCTGGAAAACATTAAGGATGCTATTAAAATAGTCTGGCATCAACTAGAAAAATGAGACTGAAATTACAGTGGTGCTTACTTAACCATTTTTAGGAAGTGTATTTTGAATCTGATCTACTTGCCTACTTGATGTCGTGATAAAACACTGTGTTGTACCTTGTTTGCCTCCAAGATGCTCTGCTCTCTGTGGCAGAAAAATCCAGAGCTCAGGGTTTGGTTTGTTTGGGTTGGTGTTTTTGTTTTTTTTTTTTTTTTTTAAAGTGTCTTCTTGCAGTTGTTGGTAAATTTAAAACACAACCAGGCTGTTGTTGGTCGCAGGCATCAGGGCAAGAAAAGCAGCAGGGAGCTCTCAAAGGAGAATGAAAAAATAAAATTAAAATAAATTAAAATAAAATAAATTANATACAAAATGATAAAATGAAATAAAATAAAAAAAAGATAAAATGAGATAAAATATCAAAATTTTAAAAAGTAAAATAAAATAATCAGCAGCAATTTAAGACTTATTTTATTAAAAAGGTGTCATGTTTTCAAACGTTGAAAAAATTACATTTTTGTTTTTATAAAAACAGAAATAGGCAAAATACCCATTTGTCTTCTATTTACATATACAATATTTCTCACTGTATAAAATTATTTACAAAATATTTAAAAAAAAAAAAAATTACAGTCAAATAGGTTACTTTCTTACAAGACCTCAAGCCCTGTACTTATAGTGTAGATCATGGCAGACAAGGAGATTATTGCACCTGTGAAACAAAACAGTCTAACATTGGAGTGTTCTCTTAGCCATGCCTTCAACTGAGATCTAAAATAACATCATTAGCTACAGAAACATTCATTTAATCTCTTCTAGGGTCAACTTCAGGCAGTTTCCATACAAACATTGTCTTGTAAAGCTTAGGACCGGGCAATTAGAATCAGGAAGAAAACAAAACAACCAAACATATTTACAGCTTCTTCTATACAATATGTATGGAGTCTTATGGAGTTTACCCTTCATAGAAGCTGCATAAATAACCCCTGTTCTCCCACCCAGGACAGGCAGGTTCACTGATAAGAGTCACGTCAGATTCTCTGCAGGAGATGCCTGGCTGAGTCTCCTTGTGTCAAATCCTCCTCAGCTTCCACCACGAGAGCGTCGGTGCCTCCCTACGTAGTACCAGCTACAAGTCTTTAACACTTCTGCACCTGAGCAGTTTCAGTAAGGTCCACTGTGGGCAGGCCAGCGTCTGCCAGGCTACATGTGCCTCTTCATGTGCAGCGCCAGGTGGTCCGACCGGGAGAACGCCCTGTCACAGAGGTGGCACTGGAAGGGCCGGTGCCCGGTGTGCTTGCGATAGTGACGGGTGAGCTCGTCGGAGCGAGCAAACTTCCAGCCGCAGCCTTCCCAGTTGCAGTGGTAGGGCTTCTCACCTGCGGGAGAAAGCAGAGCGAGCGGGACTCAGCGCGGCGCTCCCACAGCAGGCAGCAGCAGCATCTGCCGGGCAGCCTCCCCCGTCTAGCCCTCTGGATCCTTTCGTTTGCTACCAAGCCCTGCTCATCTGCCGGGCAGCCTCCCCCGTCTAGCCCTCTGGATCCTTTCGTTTGCTACCAAGCCCTGCTCCAACAGCATCCGAAGTGCTTTTAAGCCAAGCAGGACTGCTCTAGCAGTCCCTTTACTACCTCTATCTTGGGCTTTAGAAGTCCTTAGAAAGGCTTTGAGCTCCATGTGCACAGGAAAAAGACACTACAGATCTGACCACTTGTCACAGCTCAGCCATGGATCATAGAATCATAGAAGGGTAAGGTTGGAAGTGACCTCAAAGATCATCCAGTTCCAACCCCTTGCCATAGGCAGGGACACCTCCCACTAGTACAGGTCACTCAAGGCCTCGTCCAACCTGGCCTTGAACACCTCCAGGGAGGAAGCAGGATGCTCCTGGGGTTCAGGAGACCCCAAGGTTAAAGCTCGGGCTGCCAGCTGCTCCGCAGGGGCTATGGCAGTGGGCCAGCAGCGGACCTCTGGCCAAAGGCAAGCAGCTCTATTTACCTGTGTGTGTCCTGAGGTGAGCCTTCAGGTGTGAGCTCTTGGTATAGGTCTTCCCACAACCCGCGTAGGTGCACGTATGTGTGGCCGTCCTCTTGCGCGGCCAGGACCGGCGTCCTCTCTTTGGTTTGGAGTCCAGCAGCTCCAGCGGGGACGACGGAGGGGTGAGCATGCCCCTGGGAGCAGAAGGTTGTAAGGGCAGACTGTCCTCGAAAAGGCCAAACTGGGAGGTGTTCTGGTACGGGAGATGGGTCTGCGGGTGGTGGAAGCTGGAGGCTGGGTGGTAGCTTTGCTGGAAGGACATGGACGAGGGGCACAGCATCTGCGTGTGGCAGTCATTCACCATGAGATCGTCAGGGCTCAGCGGGGGGGTCTCTGCGCCAGGGATCTGGGGAGAGCTGGCCACACGGGGCTGCTCGTAGGCCATCATGCAGGTCGCGTTGCCCTCTTGCTTGATCTTTGGGCAAGCCTGGGGCACTAGACCCACGACGGGCCCATAATTGTCCATGTCAGGCTCGGGCTTAACGTTCTCAACGAACTGCGGGCCCCCAAAGCTGGGTGTCACAAAGAATCGCCCGTGGACGTTGCTGGGGGGACAGTAATTGGAGTCCACCTCGGAGCGGATCATCTCTGGCATGATGCTGGCGTTGTAGGGCGGGGGACTGCCCTGCTCTAGGGCGTTGTAGCATCCCGGGGACGGGTTGGTCTGGTAAAAGCTGCCGCTCTCCCCTTGGGCAGGGGGATAGTCCCCACCAGCCGTGCCCTGGCCATAGCCGTCACTGCCCATGGAAAGGATAAAATCCAGCACGTTGTTGAGATCTTCATCTTCTTTGCGTGGCGAGAGGCCGCCCCAGGAGCCGGCGGGGGTCTTGGCCTCCTGGTCACACTTCCACCTCTGGGGTAGAAAGAAACGGGAGAAGGTTAGAAGTGCTGAGGGGGGGGCTGGGACTGGGGAGAAGCGGGGCCGCGGCACTGCCGCCCACCCGTGAGAGGAGCCGCCGCGGCAGGAGAGGGATCGAGACTCACTTCGTGGAGGGTTTTCTCGCGGCAGGGACTGGCGAAGGTGGCGAAGGAGGGCAGGATCGTGTCGCTGAGCGCCATGGTACGGCCAGGCGGGACAGCAGGACGGCGCGGCGCGGCGAGCGCCCTCCCCACCTTATAACGCGGGCGCGGACTCCTGCAAGCCAATTGCAGGGAGCGAAGGAAACGCGTCCCGGACGGGGCGGGCGCCAGGCAGCAGCTCGGGCGCAGCCTAAATTTAGCCCCGGTATAAAAGGACGCGGCGGCGGCGGTCCCAGCCTGAGCGGGGCGGAGCGGAGAGCAGCGAAGCCGGCCCGGGTCTGGCACGGCCGGCGGGACCCCCTTCCCCTCACTGCTGTCCCCTCAGCGCTGGGCCGGGGGGCAACCGTGGAGAGGAGCGCTTCGACGAGGGGAAACTGAGCTGTCTCTGTCCCGGGGGTGCCAAAGGACCCTCGTGAGCTGAGGGGACCCTGAAAGGTCTCTGCCCTCCTTGGGGATGCTAAGGGGTGAAAGGATACAGGAGGGGTCCCAGTCTTGAGGACACTGAGGGACAGTGTCAGGACATGAGGGGACCATGTGCTGCGAGACACCTTGAGGGACCTACTGATGGATGGGGGACACAGGGATCCCTGTCCTGGTGTTTCCAGGGACTGTCAATGACATGATGGAACACTGAGGGACCCTCCCTGATATGAGGAGCCCATGTGCTGACAGTGTGAGAGACCTTCTGTGGGATGAGGGATACTGAGAGATCCCTTCCCTGGAAACACCAAGGGACTCAAATCCATGACATGAGCTGACACTGATGGGTCCAAGCTCCAGCAGAGACTGTGAAGTAGCTGCTGTGGGATGAGGAGTGCTGAGAGGTCCCTGCTCTGGGGACACTGAGAAAGCCATAATGAATGAGAGGTTAGTTCCCTCACACTCCTCACGGCAGCTGCCCCTCAATTTTGTGTCATCCCTGGGACACATGGTGAGACTGGACACAGAAAACAAGGATGGGAGTGAGCAGAAGGTGTAACCAGCACAGCAAGGGAGGCAGATGCCCTGCTCTGTGTAAAGGCACTGGTGAGCTGGTAATGGAGGTCTCTCTCTGGTCACCCTAAAGGTCCCAGACCCATCTTGACACTGGCAGAAAGGTGTTTAGTGCTACTCTGTTGGAGACCTGTGTTTAATGGAAATCCAGGCCTCTGGCAGAGTTTCCATTTGCTGCACAAAGACTGCCAAAATCAACTGCTCCCTATGCCATTATGAGACAAATAGTCCAAGCAGCTTCTGTCATCTCCTCTGCTTGCAGCCAGCCTGTGGTCCTGGGCTGTGTTTTTCAGAAGCAGAGATTGCTCTCCTTTACCTTGGCCTCTAGCTCAGATGCCCAGTTTGAAGGAGCTGTCTCAAAGAATGTTTGATAACATGCCCCTGCCTCCTGTTTCTGAGGATCACAGCTGCTTGGCAGTCATCCAAGAGTAAAAGAGGGAAAAGTGCCAATTCTTAAAGGAGCAAAAAAGGTGATCTATCAGGACAAGAAAATTATTTGAGAGCTTGTTCTGAGAGTGACCTGTGCTTCACCCTTATCTCCTCCACATTTCCTTTGCAATCACTACTCAAAGGATTTCTGAGTGAGCAGGAGATCAGAAGAACGTAGAACAACTCTCACCTCTACGTGGTGTGTGCCTCATGTGAGGAGAGAGCAGTGGCCCTCGATAGCCTCTGGTGCTCAGAAGCATTTTGAGCCTTTTTGCTAGAACCCACCTTGGGCTCGTGGCTGCCCTCAGCCACCTCAGGCGAGTTTGGTTGCTAGGTTGAGCAAATTATTTTTTTTCAATAGCTACACAAGTTTTCAAATAACGAATATCTGGAGTTTGACTTTCTATACTTTTTTATTCTAAAAGGTTCACAGGATGGCCAGGGGGAGCAGCCAAACTTCTGTGACTGGAGCAGAATCAATATGCTGGCTGCATGGTAACGAAGTACACAAAGATGTATGACTCATAGCTCTGTAATGTCACACTTGTGTAATCTCTCAATGTAAACTCTTTTCCTCTAATAAAATGTTGGTAAGTGCACAGTACGTATATGTGGTGCTGTGAGTCAGCCAAGAAATACACTCTGATGAATTCAGAATGAATGTGAACGTTCCCCTGATAACACACCCCAAATGTCTGTGTCAGTTTATGTGCCTGAGATTTCAGCAACAGCTACAACAAAATATTTTGTTTCTAGGATATACAACCCTGCCGGAGGAGGTTTCGCCGAGGAGCTCCACTGAGATGCTCTTTTCCAGTAGGCACTGGATGGACTTTTTGTTTATAAAACTCCACTGACTGTCACCTGTGTTTTTTCTTTGCATAAAGGAAACATTTAGTGGGGTAGGGAGGATGAAAGCTGAGCTCATGAAATAACAAATTTGCTGCCTTCGGTTTCTTTTTTGTTTTCGAGTGAAGTGGCGGAGCTAAGAAAGTGGAGCTGCACTAAACCTTGTGGGATGAATGTGAGAATTTATTTGTACTGTGAGTCACTAACTCTGCACAAACTGAGCACAACTTTGCCATGACCTTCCACTTGGTCCACGATTGCTGTGCTGACGTTTTCTGTCTTCTGCTGCCTGCGACGCTCGTTTTAACTATCTAGAGCCAAGCCCCTGGCGCTGCTCCGGGCAGCACAGCTCGGGAGCGATGCTGCTGCTGTATTCAGCACGAAGAATGTGAGATTAGAAAGGAGTTGTTAATCTGCTGTGGGTAGAGGATGGCTAAATGATGTGTGATTTCTTTTCCAGCCAAGGTAAACACATGCTCAGGCATTTTCGTGTAGCAGAGTTGGTTTTTCTAGATGTTGCTGCTGATCTCTGCTGTTGCTCTTACACGGGAGGGAACTTTTTTTTTTTTTTCCCAGGGATTGTGCTCAAGCTGCCAGATGTTAGCAGAAGAATGGGAGCTGGGCTGCACATTGAGCTGCAGTCCTCGAAGCCTGCAGCTAGGTGGGTTGGTGAGGATGTCCATCTCACCTGGCTGCTGCAGCTCTCTGAGTCACTGCGGGACGCAGACAGACAAACAGGCAGAAAGGTCCTTTCTCATGGGATGGCTCTCAGAAAACCCTGGCGACACCTAGGACAGACGCGGTAATAGCAGAGTAAAGGAGCTGAGGAGGAGACCTCTCAGCGCCGCTGTTCCAAATCACAGTGCTGGGAACACTGTGACCAACCACTTATTTAAATGAGACCTGCACTATCACAGCGTTTCCCTGCCTGCATCCCAAACTGCCACACTTCTGTGACTATGGAATTGTCTTACTAATTACAAACTACAGGTTCCCAGTTAGTGCTTTGTTGAGTCTGCTCTAAAGGAAGTTAATAAAATGATGTAAACAACCACATAAAATGAACTATGGCACGAAAACTCCTCAGTCTGAGGAGGGTGATTTGATCTTGTAGACCTTTTATTTGATCAAAGAAACATCGTGAATTAATTTTATAAAGGAGCCTTTTTGACCAAACCTTTCACAGCCATAGACAGGATCTTCTTTTGGATTGTTCTATAGTTCCAGAACTTACTAGACCACGACTTAAGGTATGTGTAGTGAGCTCTCATGTCCAACAGGTGCTTGCCAGCAGTGGGAGAGCACCATGGCTTCATGGCACAGCAGTGAAAGCTCTTCACCATCTTCTCTGTGTGTCACTGGAGAGAAAGGGAGAGAAAGGAGAGCAAGGGAGAGCAGGACACCTCACAGTGTTGTGTACCACATTTACTGAGCATCTGGACCCTCAAAAGTCTCAATGGTTGGCAGCACAACAGTGAAGAGAGACCTTGCCCACCTCTGTGCAGGCAACCAGGCAAGTGATTGCAGTAGGCAGCACCTGAGGGGAGGCATGATCAGCTATGTGGTAGCAATGGCCACTGCTCATGTTGCTGATGGTGTGGAGCCTGTGGAGGTGGAGGAGTAGCTGACTGAGGTGGATTCACCTCCAGAAGGGCTCCCTCAGCACCACTCTGTCATGCCAGGGCTCCCTTCCCCCCTACCACCATTGATGCAGTGCCAAAGGAGTCTCTGGCCAGAGCCCTACCACGGGGCCAGCCACCACCCCTGGCATTAGCTGGGAGGTCTACCCTCTGGAGCCTGTCCCATCTCCCCAGCATCAGGTATCTTGTGAGCTCTTCTTTCCCACCCCACCCCCTCTCCTCTACCTCCACCACACTGGGCTCAACCCAAATTCCCCCAAAGTCTGTGGAAAGTCTCCATCTGGCCCAGGTGGACATTTTCAACACACAGATTTTAAACAATTGCTTGGCCATTAGAAGGCCAAAGAGGAGCCTGTTTCTCTCTCTGCCAAAAAGCAGAACTGATTGCAGTGTTCATTCCTAGAAGCTTCTCTGTATGGCTGTGGTGTGGTGTTTGGTTCTGTCTGGACAGTGGAACAGTTACAACAGTTCTGTAACAATGAAAAGCTCTTGGGCTTGATCTTTGTCATCTGGAACTTTACCAGTCTCAGTTTCTGTTTTCTGCCAGGTCTTTGTTAAGAACATCCAACAATAATGGATGATAAAAAAGACTAATAAGGACTAATAAACATACTTAAGTAAAATTTAAATTAGATTTCAAGCTGTATCAGCCTGTGGATAAGTGCAGAGTCCTGCACCTGGGGAGGGACAATANCTGTGTTTGGACCAAGTGGTGTGTGCACACCACACCGAGTTCTTGTTTCCTACTGTGAAAACCATTCCTGTTGCATCAGCTCTGCTGCCTCATTCAAACCATCACTGCCATTAAGAAAAGCCTCCTGATGTGTAATCATTGTCACACACTGAGGCCTTCCAGCCTTTTGCACAGGTTTATAAAATGCTGACAGGCATATCTGGGCCAGCCTGTTTACCCTGATAAAACATTGACATAATATTAACATTCTTCAGCTCACCTGGGACTTCCCCATGGCTCTGAAATGGGCTGCTAATAAACATTAACCATCTGGAGATGTCCTTAGTTGGTTCTTCTGAAATGCTGGCTTGGAAGTTACCAGGGCTTGGCAACTTCATATTGTTTGAGATGAGCAGCAGTTGTTTTAACATCCTCCTTAGTTACTGGAATGGAAAGTATTTCAACATCATTATTGTCTGATCTGAATACAACATCTGGCTTCTGCCCAAAGAGGACAGAAAGATTTTTCAGCGCTTCCTCTTTCCCCCTGCCTGATCATCAACAGCTCTGTCACCTCCATTCATCCTGATGGCAATCTCAGTGCCTTTGAGTGGAAGCTTCACTCATTCAGCTCACAAAGATCAGCCAAAGCCAAGGGGTGATGCCTTCAGCCTTCAGATTCCAGGGGTACAAAGGAAGAAGGAGCTTGAATTCCGTTTCAATGCGTAGGTCAAATTGTACAAAGACAACATTTAGCAGGCAAGGGAATCATAGAGTCAAAGAATGGTAAGGTTGGAAGGGACCTCAAAGATCATCTAGTTCCAACCCCCTGCTATAGGCAGGGACACAATACTGTGCTCTACGTGGAAACTAGAGGGACCTGGACAGGCTGCAGAGCTGTGCCCAGGCCAACCTCATGACATCCAACAAGGCCAAGTGTAAGGTCCTGCACCTGGGTAGGCACAATCCCAAGCACAACTCCAGGCTGGGTGGGGAATGGCTGAGAGCAGCCCTGAGGAACAGGCCCTGGAGGTCTGGGGTGGTGAAAAGCTCAACCTGAGCCTGCAGTGTGAGTGCAGCCCAGACAGCAACTGTGTGCTGGGCTGCAGCAAGAGCAGTGTGGGCAGCAGGGCAAGGGAGGGGATTCTGCCCCTTTGCTCTGCTCTCCTCAGACCCCAGCTGCAGTCCTGTGTGCAGTTCTGGAGCCC
>WBNM01040048.1:0-22290 GCA_013399055.1 Ramphastos sulfuratus
CCCAGGGATCAGTGCTAGGTCTGCTCCTGTTCAATATTTTTACCAGTGACATTGACAATGGGACAGAGTCTGCTCAGCAAGTTTGCTGATGACACCAAACTGGGAGGCTTGGCTGATACAGCTGAAAGCACAAAAAAATTAAAAACTTTTCTACATTACAACTTTGGGGAAGGTGCACAAGTTTCCTGTGACCCCCAGAGCTGTGTGCATTTGTTACCAGTTGTGTGCTTTTAGGACTAATTACTTCACAGGAGCTATTTCTGTTAAATTCCCTTCCTGTACCTATCTGATAATTAACAATGTACAGAAGTACAACACAGACAATGCTGGCTACCTGTTCCCAGGATGAAGACAGTCTTCCATGAGTTCTCCAAACTTGAACAGTTTTGTGTACCACACATCTGCAGAGACTGAATCCTGCTTTCCAACAAGGCAAGAGAGGAAGGCAGCTGTGGGGGGTTGTTAGCTCTCCCTTCTGTCTTTCTGCACCAAATTAAAATGCTTGAGAGAAACTCTGCTGTGAGATCAGGACACTCAGGGTTATGCAGACTCATCTGTTGATTGCTGTCTCTATATTGCCAGCATTCTGTGAGCACCTGTTAAACTATAAGGACCAAAAGCAGAGAGAAGGATTTGTAGTTCAGAAAACCACCAACTGCTTGGACTAGATGATCTCTGGAGGTCCTTGGCAACCCCTACCATCCCATGTTTCCACGATTCTGTGATTCAAAGAGAGGGGAAGGCTGTAAAATGGAAACTTCATTGCATGCACAATGATGGAAGAAGAAAGTGGCATGGGGCTCTGGAGTCTGTCTGGCTTTGTTGGTTTTGTGTTGTTTTGCTTGATTTGGTTTCAGGGTTTTTTAATTATTTTTTGCTTATTTGTTTGTTTTGGGTTTTAAAACATGCTGCAGAAAGTGTCTGCTATGCTACTAAACCTCATCACCAAGCAGTCTCCCAAATGCTGTGATGGAGCAGGTTTGCTTCCTGCACAAAATGCATTTGGCAGTGCACAGACTGATAAAAAATTGCTGGTGGAGACCACTCTAAAGGAATTGGAGTTGGATAATTCCTTTGGCCATTCCAGTGGTCTTTGAAAAGAGCACATTGTCCTCTAGTCTGAGAACAATTTCCAGACCCTTCTGGGGTCAAAAGGAAAGTCAGCCATGTCTTTATTATCATTTGTTAAAATGCTAGAACTCATGCTAATAAATATTACTAATCTTGAGATTTTCACATATTGACTGCAATCAATAAAGAAATATAAATTTTCTAAAATTTGTTCACTGAACATTACTTTGCTGTCTGTAGCACAGAGGATGACAAGATCAGAGGCTATTCTCTCTATTTGAAGGAAGGAAAGAGTTTTTTGATTGTCAGTAGAGTGTCTTCTTCAGAGGGGAGAGAATTCATTTGTGACGATAATAGGACACACGGAATGATACAGAAAAGCAAGGAAAAGGTTTTATATTAATTACATTTTTAGTGTGAATGAGTTTTTAGGTGTAGTTTGTTTTACTCCTTACATTCTTGCAATGCTAACAGCAGTGCTGTGGATGGCAAAATCCCACAGAAGGAAACTTCATTACAGTGCAGTAAATGGATATCATGGTTCAGTAATTGAACCTGTGGCAGGAATCCATGCAGATAACTGCAGACAAACTTTCCAGTTGACAACAGCCAACAAAATGTTGGTGCTTGTGAAAAAGCAGGAGGTGTAAAAAAGCAAATGGCTATTTCCTTCTTTCCTGCTAACTCTCTGACACTGTCTTCAGAAACAAGATCCAGGGAAACTTGCTGCAAAGAGCCATGAAGGGAAGCAGAGCAGGAGAAGAAGAGAGGGGTGTGTCTGCAGGGTCAGTATTTCCTAGACTTCTAGAAACAAACCAAACCCAAACACTCAAACAACAGCAAACCACAGCACTGGGCAGCCTTTAGATAGACTCTGGAGAAAATGCTTAGGGGAAGTTATAGACTGTCATGAAGTATTAAAAGTAAACTCAGGCATTACACACTGGTGTTGGAAAGGCATAATGGAGCTGTGTGATGAGGCTTTGGCAGAAGTGCTGCAGGGGTGGCTTCTGTGAGAAGCTTCTAGAACCTTCCCCCATGCCCTACAGAGCCAGTGCAGCCAGCTCCTAGACAAACCCACCCCTGGCCAAGGCTGAGCCCAGCACTGACACTGGCAGTGCCTCTGTGATTATACATTTAAGAAAGGGGGAAAAAATCCAGCAACTACAGCTGGAGAGGGGGAGTGAAAATGTGTGAGTGAAACAACTCTTCAAACATCAAGGTCAGTGAAGAAGGGAAAGGAGGTGCCTTGAATGCCAGAGCAGAGATTCCTCTCCAGCCCCTGGTCTGTCCTTGTGCAATCCCTGGAAGGCAACAGTGGAGCAGATGTCCACCTGCAGGCTGTGGAGGATCCCATGACAAAGCAGGCAAATGTCCCTGGATAAAGCTGAGATTCCATAGGAAGCTCATGCTGGAGAAGCCTCCTGGCAGGACCTGTGGGCTCATGAAGAGAGGATCCACTGGAACAGGTTTTTCCCAAGCTAGAAAAACATGGACTGGATGGGTGGACTACTCACTGGATAAGGAATTGGCTGGAACAACAGTTCCACAGTTTTAACTTTGAACACGCAGAGAGTGGTGATCAAGGGCACAATGTCCACCTGCAGACCAGTGCCAAGTGGCTCCCTCAGGGGTCAGTGCTGGCACCAGTGCTGTTTGACATCTTTGTCAGTGCCATGGACAGAGGAATCAGTGCACCCTCAGCAAGTGTGCAGATGGCACCAAGCTGTGTGGCACAGTCGACTTGCTAGAGGGCAGGGATCCATCCAGAGGGACCTGGGCAGGCTGCAGAGCTGTGCCCAGGCCAACCTCAGGACATTCAACAAGGCCAAGTGTAAGGTCCTGCACCTGGGTAGGCACAATCCCAAGCACAGCTCCAGGCTGAGTGGGGAATGGCTGAGAGCAGCCCTGAGGAAAAGGCCCTGGNTGTCCTTGCCTATGGCAGGGGGTTGGAACTGGATGATCTTTGAGGTCTCTTCCAACCTTACCATTCTATGATTCTATTATTCTAGGTTTGCTGGCATGACTTGTGGCCCCATGGGGAGCCCATGTTGTAGTAGTCTCTTCCTCAAGGAAGGAACTCAGACTGAAGCAGTTCATGGAGAACTGCAGCTGGTGGGAGGGGAAGAGATTGGAAAGGTTAGTGGAAGACTGCTGCCCGCAGTGGGGACCCCACATTGGAGCAGGTGAAGAGTATGAGGAGTCTTTCCCTTAGGGAGAAAGGAGTGCCAGAGAAGACTGAGCAGCTGAGCACAATCCTCATTCCCCATGCCACTGTCTTGCTGCTGGAGGTAAAGGGTAGCATGAAGTTAAGCCAGATCAGAAGGAAGGGTTGGGCAAAGGTGTTTGTAAGATAGAGTTTATTTCTCATTACTCTTCTCTGATTTGGTTTGTAATAAATTAAAATAACATTTCCTCGGGCCAAGTCTATTCTGCCTGTCACAGTAATCAGCGAACCATCTTGGTCCTGATCTTGACCCAGGAGCCTTTTCTTGGCTTTTTCTCCCCTTGTCTAGTTGAGGAAGGGAGTTGTAGAGCTGCTCTTACCCCAGGCTGATCCCATGCCATCACCCTGGGCTGATCCCATGCCATCACCCTGGGCTGACCCGTTCCATCACCCCGGGCTGATCCCATGCCATCACCCTGGGCTGACCCGTTCCATCACCCCGGGCTGATCCCGTTCCATCACCCCGGGCTGATCCCATGGCATCACCCTAGGCTGATCCTGTGCCGTCATCCCGGGCTGATCCCATGCCAACCCTAGGCTGATCCCATGCCATCAACCTGGGCTGATCCCGTGCCATCACCCTAGGCTGATTCTGAGCCATCACCCTAGGCTGATCCCATTCCATCACCCTGGGCTAATCCCATGCCATCACCCCAGGCTGATCCTGTGCCATCACTCCAAGCTGATCCCATGCCGTCACTCCAAGCTGGTCCTGTGCCATCACCCCAGGCTGCCTCCCCTCTTTGCTCAGCTTGCAAGGAGGGTTCCCTGCCGCTGATTGCCACCGCAGCCTGCTGCTGCTGCCCGCCCCCCACGCCTCTGAGCCTGCGATACTACTGTTGCCCTAACAAGATAAATTAATGTGAACCACCTAAAATTTTAAGAATGATAGAAGTGTATGTTCCTATGGGGATTGTTTTGTTGTTTAAATAGAACAATACTCAAGTATCTGTGAATTGGTGTTTCCAGAATTTTAACTGATACACAGGAATTAAATACCATTTTATTTGTCTAACAGTCTACCCTTGATACTGTTGCAATGGCATGTTTGTGTGCATGTAGGTTTTCCTTCCAGTGGCTTACCTCTGTTGAAAGAACTTAGGTAATTCTTTGTTCATAGAATCACAGAATCACAGAATGTCAGGGGCTGGAAGGGACTTCGACAGCTCATCCAGTCCAACCCTCTGCCAGAGCAGCATCACCTAGAGCAGATCACACAGGAACACATCCAGGTGCGTTTTGATTATCTCCAGAGAGGGAAACTCCACAATCCCCCTCAGCAGCCTGTTCCAGGGTTCTGTCACCCTCACAGGGAAAAAAATCCTCCTTATGTTTCCATGAAACTTCCTATGCCTCAGCTTCCACCCACTGCCCCTTGTGCTGGCATTGGGCATTACCCAGCAGAGCCTGGCTCCAGCCTCCTGGCACTCACCTGCACATATAAACAACCATTGCTGAAGTCACCTTTCAGCCTCCTCCTCTCCCAGCAGCACAGCCCCAGCTCTCTCAGGCTGTCCTTGTAACAGAGCTGTTCCATTCCCTTCATCATCTTTGTGGCTCTGCAGTGGACTCTCTCAAGCAGTTCTATGTCCCTCTTCAACTGGGGGGCCCAGAACTGGACACAGTACTCCAGATGTGTCCTCACCAGGGCAGAGTAGAGGGGCAGGAGAACCTCTTTTGAACATTAGCATGAAGTTTGACCCCCTCCAGTCCCCAGGGACCTCTCCTGCCCGCCCATGACTTACTGAAGATGGTAGAGAGTGGTCTGGCAATGCCCTGTGCCAGCTCCCTCAGCACCTGAGGGTGCATGTCATGGGGACCCATGGACTTATGGATGTGTAGATTACTGATCTGGCTTAACTTCATGCTGCCTTTTCCCTCCAGCAGCAAGACAGTGGCATGGGGAATGAGGATTGTGCTCAGCTGCTCAGTCTTCTCTGGCACTCCTTTCTCCCTAAGGGAAAGACTCCTCATACTCTTCACTTGCTCCAGTGTGGGGTCCCCTCTGTGGGCAGGAGTCTTCCACTAACCTCTCCAATCTCTTCCCCTCCCACCAGCTGCAGTTCTCCATGAACTGCTTCAGTCTGAGTTCCTTCCTTGAGGAAGAGACTACTACAACATGGGCTCCCCATGGGGCCACAAGTCATGCCAGCAAACCTAGAATCATAGAATCATAGAATGGTAAGGTTGGAAGAGACCTCAAAGATCATCCAGTTCCAACCCCCTGCCATAGGCAAGGACACCTCCCACTAGCACAGGTTTTAGCCTTGGGGTTGGCTTTATCTCACATATAACTTCTCTTTTTCACTTCACTAGGTAAATAAAGCCAAACCTTGGTAAAGGTATCCTTAGTGTTTTGGCAGAAGATAGGTGGGATGGACTTCTCTGGAACGCACCACTTAAAGCTCCCAAGTGGTAAACAATTTGATTGTATTTTGAAAGAGAACATCTTCAGTCAAAATCTAAGTTTTTTTGGTGGATACTGAAAGTCCTTTAAGCAATTTAGTTCACAAAACAAATTTAAAGACTTCACTGCTTTGATTTTCTGGTTTGGATCTCAAGTGTTTGTTTACAAGAAGACATTCTGGAAAACAATGAACAAGGTCCACATAAAAAAGGATAGATTTATATTAACCCCAAACAACTTTCTGTATCATGCAGATTCAGGGTTAGGAAAACCCAGCAACCAATGCTGTGGGTTACGTGGACAGAACTTAGAGGACAAGTGACTGAAGATGCATTTGCCAATGCACAAACCCAAGCAAAATCCCATCAGACTCAGGTAGCCTTTTTCAGGCTGTACTGAAGAAACACAAAGTGGAGCAGCAGGTGTGCCTTCTTTGGGGGACACCAAAAAATGCTTCTTGGATGATGGGCTGGATTGAGTGTGATGAATGGTGAAAAAAAAAGGAGACCTGGAATTGCCCTCACCAATGCTGGTCAGCACGGGGTGAGGGGTGGCCAGGCTAAGATTCAAATAATTCCCATGGAGTAAATGAAGGCAAACCACCACAAACAGCTAATGAACTGGGTTTATTAGCTTGAACCAGAGCAGAGGGGAAATGGGAGGCAAAATCAGTGGGGAAAATACATATCAAGTAGAAAGGTGATCACCAACTGACAATGGTGGCATTGTTGCAGCAGC
This sequence comes from Ramphastos sulfuratus, assembly GCA_013399055.1. Classification (NCBI taxonomy): domain Eukaryota; kingdom Metazoa; phylum Chordata; class Aves; order Piciformes; family Ramphastidae; genus Ramphastos; species Ramphastos sulfuratus. Next base: position 6,444 of record WBNM01040048.1, read on the forward strand.
AGTTCCAAGTTTCTTGGTGGTGGCAGGAGAGCAGGGCTGTGCTACATGGTCCTGTCTAGGCCACAGGCAACTCAAAGCAGGGCTATGCCATGTGGCTGCCTGCCACAGAGCCCTCTAGGCATGCAGGCACCCTTGGGAACGGAGAACTGTGGCACCATCAGAGCAGGCAGTGTGAACTGGCAGAGGGATTGGGGGCAGGTGGAGCTGAGAAGCTTCCTCTGACTCCTTTCTCCCTCCTGCTTGTATTGGTTCGAGTTTAAGCTTCCCAGGGAACTCAAAATACAGCTAACAGAAACCTAACACTAATAATAGGAAGCCTTCCCCTCTCTCCCCTTTTTTTGGAAAGAAAGGAATTAGATGTAGAGAGAGAAGGGTAAAACACCCAAAAAACAGTCTTGCTTCAATTTGGAAGTTAAAAGAAAAAGCTTTAACAATAAATAAAAGGTATTTAAGGTAGGTACAAATAGATACAGGGAAGGGGATAAAAAAAAACCCAAGATACAAAAAATAGATATACAACCAGATTGATGACATTGGATGGAGGCAGATTCAGGAAGGGATGTCCAGCATGTGGCAGAAAATGGCCACATGGTAAGACAGGAGCAGCAGGAATAAGGTAGTGCTGTCAGGCAGTCAGGGCAGGAGAGAGAGGAACAGGAGGTTCCTCTGTTCTTACAAGGGGTCCAGCCAGGCAGTGGGAGTGAGCTAAACACTACACCTGGGGTCAAGCAGACCGGGGGTCGAGTTCAGACCACTGCCCCCACCCAGGAGGGTTAACCCTTTACACTGCTTCCCTGGAAGTTCCCCTGTTTTCCCCACACCCCCTGAGTGGCAGGCCCTAGGCTGAGGGCATTGCCCCCAGACCATGTGCATCCTCAACCCTCAGTGGCACTGCTTGAGCCAACAAAACACTTAGGGTCTCGCAAGCTGCCAGTAGCCTGGTGCTATTATTTATGCTCCTAGTCCTTTGGGTTGATACCACTAGTTTAGTTAAACTCAGGAAGCCAAAGGTTGCAATTTAAATATTGCTATAAAACCAAAGGAAGACTCTGTGTAATCTGCTCTCCCCTTCAAACTTGGGTGTCACTAAATAATTCTGGTGAAAATCATACATAAAATCAAAGCTTTCTGAACTGATGTGAGAGTCTAAATTGTCTTTTCCTTGTTCAAATCAACAACGACAAAGATTGTTTTTGTTACCTTCCTGGACCCGGCCCAGGTTCCTAGCCAAAAGCTCAGGCATGCAAACAGCACCTTTGTGGACTTCCTGGACTCAGCCCAGATTCCTGGCTGAAAGCTCAGGGATGCAAACCAACAGAGACACAGTGTCTTCGTGGCCTTCCAGGACTCCAGCCTGGCTTCAGTGTCCAGGATGTGACACCTCACACCAGCTACCCTGCAGAGAAAAGGCTTCTGTGCATTTGGGGTATGGACAGGGAAGCAACACAGGGAGGGGGCAGAGATCCTCCCCGGTGCCACCCCAGACCCCTGCAAATACATGAGAATACACAGGAAGGTGTTCTGGGGAGCTGCACCTGGACACTGGTCTAAAAAACTGTATAAAAAGACATGAGTGATTGAAAAGATTTCCCGTTCTGTCTTAATTTGAACCTGCATGAGAGCAACTGAAAGCATCATATGGGCAAAAGGTGAGAAGTTAAACTGGAATAAATGAAAATAACTGGCACTAAAGCAATGTTGACAATATCTCTAACATTTACTAGGCGTTTGTCAAAATGAACAGCCTGCACTGAAAATTACAGCGTTGGATTTATTAGGAAAGCATTCGGGTCTACAAGCATATGTTCTGAGAGCATTAAATAAAAAAGAATGCTTTGGCAGAAGTTTCACTCTCAAGTTTTACTCTGACCTCCTGAGACTCCACCTGCAGTCCTGTGTGCAGTTCTGGAACCCCCAGCACAGGAAGGACATAGAACTGTTGGAGCAGGTCCAGAGGAGGCCACCAAGATGCTCAGAAGGCTACAGCAGCTCTCCTATAAGGACAGGCTGAGAGAGTTGGGGCTCTGCAGCCTGGAGAAGAGAAGGCTTCCAGAAGACCTTAGAGTAGCCTTCCAATATCTGAAGGGGGCTCCAGGAAGGCTGGGGAGGGACTATTGACAAGGTCTTGTAATGCCAGGACAAGGGGCAATGGGTTTGAACTGGCAGAGGGAAGATTGAAAGTGGATGTTAGGAGGAAGTTGTTTGCAGTGAGGGTGGTGAGACACTGGCACAGGTTGCCCAGGGAGGTTGTAGAGCACAGAATCACCCAATGTGGTCTTTGATCTTTGATCATGTTGGGTGATTCTGTGCTCCACAACCTCCATGGAGGTGTTCAAGGTCAGGTTGGACGAGGCCTTGAGTGACCTGTACTAGTGAGAAGTTTCCCTGCCTACGGCAGGGGGTTGGAACTGGATGATCTTTGAGGTTACTTCCAACCTTACCATTCTATAATTCTATGATTCACAAGTATTTGAAAATATAATTATGCAAAAAAAGCCCTCCCCCAAACTTGACCTATACTCAAAATCATGTCAGTTCCTGCTTGATGTTATGAATGATGCAAAATTAATAATCAGTATTAATTTTGATATCCAGGGGAAGATTGTTAATATCTATGAAAATTGTTTATTAAGTCTTACCAGAAAACTTATTTACAAGGTTCAAAACGCAGGGTTTGGATACTTATACAGACAGGGAACAGGCAAAGCTGGAACACTTTAAGAAATAGCTAGCAAATGCAAACATTAAAACTGGAAAGAGGTTCTTAGTTTTAATTACACCTCTTGCCCTGCAGGAGACTTGAGAGGCTCCCTTCTGCAGAAAGGCACAATGGAATCTAGTTACAGGATTTCTTAGAGATAGCCTTTGAAATATTTACTCACAAAATAGTACCCGAAGCTTGAAGGGAATTCTGCTGGTGTCTTGAAAGTCGTGGCAGGCAAAGCAGAGCAGAATGTGGCAGGGCAGAGCAGGCAAAGCAAAAGTAGAAGGGAAAGCAGAAAAGCATGTGGCAGAGACTATTTATTATTTTGCTGAAATGCAATGGCCACCTTGGTCACACAAATTCACCACTCACAATGGCACTTTGCCAAACATGACCTATTGAGTGAAGTCAGGAGCTTGCTTTCCCTTACTTAGGAGGAACAAGTCTGGGCAAGTCTTGGGTCCTCAAAGTGGGTGTCTGGACCCTCAGAGTGAGTGTCTGGACCCTCAAAGTGGGTGTCTGGACCCTCAAAGTGGGTGTCTTCTGCTCTGTGCTCTGCTTCCTCCCCTGCAGCAGAGGGAAGGGACCATAGGATCATGCCTGGGCAGGCCAGGACATGGATCTTCCACAACACTTGATCAACCTAAATCACACAGTATCCCATGTGAAATGGAATCCAATCTCTTTATCTAATGGCTATGATAATTCTTTTCAGAGACTGGAAGAACAAGAACAGTCCATGTGAGAAGGGTTTCAGTGCTGCACCACATAATTTCAGAGATGAAACGACTCAGAGTACATGTGTATGAATAACACTGTGCATGGGGAATGTGTTTTAATATACTTTCAGAGGATCAAAACACCCATAAATATGCCTCTAAATAAGAGAAAGTATTAAACAATGATGTATTGACAATGTTTTCTATGGCATACAGTAAGTCTAGCAAGGTAAGTATAGCAAGGTGAAGGAGTAGTTGTCAGCAAATAAAAGCATTAAAAAATCATTCTTCTTAGGACTCACGTTCAGACAACTTTACACACACTAATTTAATTACACACAATGTTTCTAAGTCCCTCTGTGTTATGGGAACTCCTTCTCTGACATTAGATATTCAATATATTAAAAAAAATCTGTTTGCTAATTAATCCTATTAATTAAGAGTAAACAAAGAGCATTTTTAGGATGAGCTGAGGAAGCATTTCTTGATAAATAGGCTTAAAACCACTAAGTATTTCTTTCCAAATGGACTTTGATCAACTTTACTCAAGCACAGCTTTATAAATATTGTTCCTATGTGCTCTTGCAGTAGATTAAGTGACCAGGCTATTATCTAATTCCTGCTTTCTGCTCCATCCAGGCAAATGTTGTCTGTGTTTTCCTATTAAGTCTCCAAGACATCTGCACATTCAATTTCACTTATTAAGACTGAATTACTGTAAATCCCTCTCTTGCCTTGACAACACACTTTACTTTGTTCTTTGCAGTGAGGGTGGTGAGACACTGGCACAGGTTGCCCCGGGAGGTTGTGGCTGCTCCCTCCCTGGAGGAGTTCAAGGCCAGGTTGGACGAGGCCTTGAGTGACCTGTGCTAGTGGGAGGTGTCCCTGCCTATGGCAGGGGGTTGGAACTGGATGACCTTTGAGGTCCCTTCCAACCTTACCATTCTATGATTCTATGATTCATGCCTGTTTAGAATATTATTGCAAAGATTGACACTGCATATTTTTGTGTCTCATTTTTTTCCTCCTTCTTTTCTTTCATATCCCTTTATAACATCAAACATAAGCACCTTGTCTTCATGAAAGCTGTTTCTGGTCTACTCAAGCACATTTTCTTCAGTCTACTACCAACTCTGCTATCTCTAGTTGGCTTCACATGCCATTCCTCATTGCCACCATGTTGTCATCTTTCCAGCTGGGCACTTCTGTGCTTCCTTACTCCATATGTGAAGAGTACATTCATCACTCCTACTACGAAGCCTCCTCACTTTCCCATCAGCATAAAAAGAAAATACAATCACTTTTTAAAAGTTAATTCTCATTTAATACTGTAAACAAAACATGGCAAGGATATCACCACTTTATCATCTATTTTCTTAGCATTGATTTATAAAAAATATGTTTTTCCTGACACACACAAATCATCTGGCTTCTCATTTTTGTTGTGATTACTCCACCGTGGTACCACAAGTCATTATTCCTCCATCATGATCAGCTTCCATTATTTGTCTCAGTTCTCAAACAAACCTCCTGCAGCGTTTGAAATTCTCAGTTCTTTTTTCCTCCAGCTGCTGGTTAAATCAATACTGCAACAGATGTACTCTCAGTAGTAAGCCTTCTCACTTTTGACACTACAATTGGCCAAACAAATGCAGGCAGCTTTGTTTCCTTCTTGCTGAGCTCAGTTCCACAACACTGTTGACCTTGTAAAGTCCTAGATTCCTGGAGCTACTGAAAGATCTTCCTGCATCAACCTCTGGGTTAACAGTTTATATTAAGATGCCATGATGGATAACAGCAGTTTGAACCACTTAATTGTTTGAGTAGTTCAGGCAAATCCTTCGTACTTATCACTATGATACTTTTTCAATGTCTTAGCAGGGGTTAAGAATGCTAAAAACTTTTTAATATAATAAAAATATATATATATATAAAATCATTAAGATTCAGTCGTGACACAGACACTGTGGGGCACCTTGCTGAACACAGAGATGTGTGTACAGAAATAGATTTGCAAAACATAACCTTGCAACTTAAAACTAGCAATGTTGCATTTTAATCTGTTTGAAAACAAATAAATAAATAAGCCGAGTGAAGATAAATAAATGAATAAATAATTCATGTTTGCATTACCAACAAGGCATTTGATAAAATTAACTTGAAGTTTAGCAAACACACAGAAGCAGACCCATTGTTTTATTTATTAGAGCAGTTTTCAAAATCTGCCTATTGTGTTGGAAGCTATTTACACACTATTGTGTTTTCATAGAATCATAGAACCATGGGATGAGCTAGGTTGGAAGGGACCTGTGGCAGAGCACACCCAAGTCCCTGCCCCACTGGAGATTTGAATGAAATTGTTTTGCTCCCCCCCACCTCTGGTTCCAGGGGTTTGGAATGTGGAAAGAAGTAGGCGCAAAGTTCCTTCCCCAACCCCCGCGGGCTTGAACAGGGAAGAGCAAATTGCCCCAGCATAGATATATGGCAANAACCCAACCTAACTCATTTGTATAGAGTCTGTAGGCGGAGCTGTGGGGAAATAAAATAACTACAGATTTTATACTTCCTGCCTCGTTAATTCAGACAACCAACTCAGAATCTTAGAAATAATCTACCTCAACCTCCCTGTCATGGGTGGGGATGCCTCTCAACTATCCTCAGCTGCTCAAGTCCTCATCCAGCCTGGTCTTGAACACCACTAGGGAGCGGGGATGGTCACAATCTCTCTCAGCAGCCTATTCCAGAGTCACATCACCCTTGTACTGAAGAACATCTTCCTAAAATGAAATCTAAACTTACTCTCCTTCCTTTATTGGAATCTGATAGATTTTTTGCAGTCCTGAAGTTATTTGATGCCAGAGACTGAAATAAATGTTAGTGACCTAGCATTTAGTACAAAGTCAGCAGCATTAGGAGTAAGTGAATGATATTCACTTACTCAACCAATGTCTCTTTGACTCAACCAAAGAGTCAAAGAGACTCAACCAATGTCTCTTTGTTTGCATAAGTTTCTTGACTTCACTGCCACCCCACAGCAAAACACAGCATAAAAGCCAAGTTTATGTATTTCTGTCCTACTTTGCATCATTGCTTTCCAGTCCCTCTTCATTACCTGAATTCACTAATTTGCAAAGTTTATAAGAAACTAATAGTAAAGAGTGGCTTTGAAACTAGCCTAGATCTTTCCAAATGTTTACAACATTAAAGAAAAAAAGCAACACATAAGCAAGTTACCACTGACAAGGAAAACCACCCTGAAAATCTATTCAATACTTGAGTCTCTAATCTTTTCCAAACAATATGTTAGACTCACTAGTCATGTTAAAAATACAGGGTCTTGTTGGATTTTTTTACTCAACTTCAGTAATAATTTAGTTTTCAAATTTGCCTTATCTCCTGCTTCTATAGAAACTTTTCTGTCAGAGAAAAGGTTGGTTATAAATCACCTAAAATGTAGTCGACCTTCAGCATAGGTCAATGGAGTTGAGTGTATCTGAAAATGGATACAAATTTATAATGTATAAACTCCGGTTAGTAGCGAGTGTGTTCACCCAACCTTTTCAGGCTTGAGGTCACTCTGGTAGCATCAATCCTATGCTTCATATCCTCTATCAAGTTCTAGTAAGAACTGGATGTCACTTTACATCATTGTTCTAATTTATAAAGCAATCCATATGAAGAAATCATCATATTGGGTCATCTATGTTACCTTCAGGGGATGCAGAGGACCAAAGTCAAGTGATATTATTCAAGACCTGTAGGGAAACATTCTGTATTAACTGGGTATGTGAGCAATCCAAGCTGTGCCAACTGCTAAATTGTAAGCTGAAGTTTCACAGTCTACTTGGAAAGCTTATCTGAATGGCCAAGGACACCACCTGCAAAGTGACCCCCAGAGGAATGAGAAAAACAGCCAAGCAGGAAGATAAAGGAAAACAAGAAGAAGACCAAGAGCAAAACAAGGGGCATTTTGAACAGACAGCGATGCACCAACTGCTTGGTCCCTCACAAGCTCACACCTTAAACGAATTAGACCAATTATAGAATTCCACAGAGTTTGTATCTGGGTGATTTGGGCCAGCTGCTTGGGGCAACAGCTTGTCCCTTAATGATGTGGACCAATTGCTTTGTAATGGGCTGGCCTGAACAGTCTGTTAGAAAGGTATATAAATGCATGTTCGTATTCAATAAATTGGCATTGCTTGGATCATATTGATCTGTGTGTGGCTCTGTCCAGAAGCTCCTGCCAAAGACGTCCCAGGGAAAAGAACCTGCTATTAAGACTGAAAGTCCAGTTATGGAAGAAGTCTCTTTACTTAGGAAACAGAGAAATCTACTCTTTTAACAACTGTTCCCTCATAAACTGCTCTGCTTCAAACTCCTACCACAAACAGATTTATCAGAATAATACTCTACAAACCAAAGCCTGACTGAGAAAGAAAATTCCAGAAATTGTACATATTCCACTGATTATTTCAGGACTGCTGCTGCTGGAATATGAGAAGCATCAAACAAAATGACAAAGAAAAGCAGCAAAGTGTCCTAAGGTATGCAAGTGCTCCTTTGTGTGCATTCTGCCACATCAGTGACTTCTTTTTTCTTTTTTTTTTTTTGTATATTTGTCCTAGGCCTTATAAAAAAACCAACCAACCAACCAACCAATCACCTAACCAACCAACCAGCAACCAACCAATCAACCAACCAATCAACCAATCCACAAACCAATCAACCAACCAACCAACAAACAAATCAATCANATGAAAACAATGACTTGGGTTTTTTGCGTATTTGTCCTAGGCCTTAAAAAAACAACCAACCAATCAACCAACAACAAAAACAAAAAAAACCCAAGAAAACCCCACCAAAAAGCAACCAACCAAAATCTAAAGAAGAATTTTCTGCATTGCATCCCTTCCCATATGACAGAAGTCAATTTAGTCAAACAGCAAGACCTGTACAATGACCAGGGCCACGTTCTTGCAAAGTGGTTCTTGTCATACTAATTTATCCTCAGTACTGAGCATGTATAAGTGACAATGTGAAAGCTGTGCTTCGAAGAGCACAGGCTCATCCTCCAGGCTCATCCTCCATTAAAGATAATTTAACTCTTTGGCACTAATGTTCAGCTTTGGTGTCGAACTAAAACAAAAAGAAACTTCAGCTGATCTTGAACACTCGTCAAATTACAAGGAGTAGAGCATCAGAAAAAAAATCATAGACTCATAAAAACATAGAATGGTAGAGGTGGGAAGGGACTTCTAGAGATCATCTAGTCCAAAGCATCCAGGCAGGTCTTAGTGAAGGAGACTCCAGAACCTTTCAGAGCAGCCTGTTCCAGTGCTCCATCGCCTCCACGGTAAAGTTATTCCTCAGGATTAGGTAGGGCTTCCTGCATTCCAGTTTGGATCCACTGCCCCTTGTCCTATGACAGTGCACCACTGAAAAGAGACTGGGTCCTTCTTTGTGACACTTACCCTTCAGATATTTTTAAACATTAGTAAGATCCCCTCTCAGCCTTCTCTTCTTCAGACTAAAGAGTTGCCTGTCTCTCAGCTTCTCCTCATAGGACAGATGTTCCAGTCCCTTAATCGTCCTCGTAGCCCTCCATTGGACTTTCTCTAGTATATCACTGTCCCTCTTGACCTGGGGAGCCCAGAACTGGACACAGCACTCCAGATGTGTCTCACCAGGGTAGAGTAGAGGGGGAGGAGAACCTCCCTCGACCTGCTGGCCATACTCAGTGCACCCCCAGGACACCACTGGCCTTACTGACCACAAGGGCACATTGCTGGCTCATGGATGCCTTACTGTTATTGGATGATTCAAACATGATTTCTTCTTGGTAAATCCATGATGGCTACTCCTGATAACCTTTTTTTCTTCCATGTGCTTCACATTAAAATGAAAAAGAGACCAGAAACTCAGCACTGAATTTGGATTTTTGTTCTTCCACGGTAACAAATGCAGAGATGGGAGAGAGCACAGGACCTGTTGTATTTTTCCTGATGAACTACATCACAGAAGGAGTTAATAACCAGAGGAACTGTTGTTCCTTTGGGATCTTTAGGTAGCTGCTGCTCAGCTCAAGAAGACCCTGGTAGCACCACACTTGTTTGTGCTGGGCACAGAGAAGTGAGCTGAATGCCCACCTAAATGCTCCCCGAAGGAATGACTTTCACTTTCAAAACGAACCTGAAGGCCCACACTAAGGATAAAGGCAGTTGGCTGGCATGATCTTATGTGTTATTAATACCAGTTTCTAAGCAAACTAATTCCTTGAGATGACAAAGAAAAATTGCTACTGGAAAATAATGCAAAAGCAGTGACAAATGAAAAGAAAACCTGGCCTAATTTTTTGGGAGATACCAAGGAAATTGTCTGCTTTAGGAAACAGCATTAAGGAATATTAAATTTGCAGGAAGGTAAAGATGTGCACAGTTGATGTTTTCTTAAAGAAGAAAGACTGAGAGCTTTCTGAAATACTTTCCTTATTCCTTTTTATATATTAGAAAATGAAGAAGGAAAGCATTCTGTTTTTTCTCAGAAGTACCAGTTTTTCAGACTACTGACTTCAAATTTGAGGATAGCTTAAAGCAAAAGATCTTAATACAAAGAAACGCAGTGATAGAAAACTGTATGTAGGCAGCCTTCATATTTCAAAGCAAAGCAGTATACAATTGAAGGACAAAAAAACCCCACCCAAACCTCTGGCATGCTATTCCATTCTTACTTTGTGTCTCAACGGGAAGAGAATGACAGATGGAAGTATAAAGTTTGTTTACTCATATCAGATCTTTGATATGCAAATGCTGGTTCTGAAAGAATGAGAAAACCACTGACCAACAGACATCATCTCAGAAGAGAAGCATCACAACCTGAGGGAGAAGAAAAACAAAGACTCCTTGGCAGACACAGTATGAATACTGACTAGGGCCAGTTCCACCACAGCCCTGTGCTGCGGGAAGCAGTGTGTTTAGAAACCTAAGATCCTGACGGTGTTTAAATGCAAAGAGTAAAAGAAGTGTGACATATCTTGGGATGCTGCTAATAAACAAAACACATTCACTCCTCTGGGCCTTTTTTTGGTTTTATTTAATTTCAGCACAGTGGTAATTCTATTGTAAAACTTAGCAAAGAGCTAACTTCAGCCTCACAAAGTTGTTTTCTTTGGTTTCTTGGGGGTTTTTTTTTGTTTGTTTTTTGCTTTGTTGGATTTTTTGGTTTGGTTTGGGTTTTTTTTGTTTGCTTTGGGGTTTTTTTGTTTGGTTTGGTTTGGGGTTTTATTTTTTTGTTTGGTTTGGGGGTTTTGGTTTGGTTTGGGGTTCTTTTTGTTTGGTTGGGGTTTTTTGGTTTGGTTTAGGGATTTTTTTTGTTTGGTTGGGGTTTTTGGGGGTTTTTTTCTGGGTTTTGGGGGGTTTTGCTTGGGGTTTTTTGTGTTTTTGCTTTTCTGTCATTTTTGTTTTGTTTTTTGTTTTATTTTGTTTTGGTTTTTGTTTTATTTTATTTAGTTTTGTTTTACTTTTGTTTTGGTTTGTTTTTGTATTATTTTATTTTTGTTTTGATTTGTTTTGGTTTGTTTTTTTGGTTTTGGTTTGGTTTGGGTTTTGTTTGGTTTTGGTTTTGGTTTGGGTTTGGTTTGGTTTTGGGGTTTTTTTTTGTTTTGTTTTGGTTTGGTTTGTTTGGGTTTGGTTTTGGTTTGTTTGTTGGGGTTTTTGTTTGTTTGTTTTTGTTTTGTTTCTGCTTTTGTTTGGCAGTGATGAGACATCAGTCGATGTTTGAAACCTGCTCCGAGTCACTGCCAGGTGGAGCCAAACTGTCTCTGTTAACTGCACAAAGAGCAGACTGCCCTCTCAGACCTTCCAATCCAATGCATTTCTGACAGTCACATTGTCAACATTGACATTAGCTTAAAACCTGATCCAAACTGTTTCAAAGTTTGTGACCCTAAAAAAACCCCAAACACGAACAACAAAATAATTCCCTCTTACAACACATTCTAACACCTACTTAATAATATGACAGTGCTTGCTACAACTCTTTAGTAAAGCCAGAATGTGTTTCAAATGCTCTCCAGCTCTCCAGCTACTGTGTGCAGTTCTGGAGCCCCCAGCACAGGAAGGACATGGAAGTGTTGGAGTGGGTCCAGAGGAGGTCACAAAGATGCTCAGAGGGCTGCAGCAGCTGTGCTGTGAGGACAGGCTGAGAGAGTTGGGGCTCTGCAGCCTGGAGAAGAGAAGGCTTCCAGGAGACCTTAGAGTAGCCTTCCAGGATCTGAAGGGGGCTACAGGAAGGCTGGGGAGGGACTATTTATAAGATGTTGCAATGCCAGGACAAGGGGCAATGGGTTTGAACTGGCAGAAGAAAGATTTAGACTGGATGTTAGGAGGAAGTTCTTTACAGTGAGGGTGGTGAGACACTGGCACAGGTTGCCCAGGGAGGTTGTGGCTGCTCCCTCCCTGGAGGTGTTCAAGGCCAGGTTGGAGGAGGCCTTGAGTGACCTGTGCTAGTGGGAGGTGTCCCTGCCTATGGCAGGGGGTTGGAACTAGATGATCCTTGAGGTCTCCTTCCAACCTTACCATTCTATGATTCTATGATTCTTTGGCACATGTGAGAAAGGCAGCATTGCATCTCTTCCAGTCAGCTACAGAACAGAGGTGGGATGCAGAATAAATGCTCCATGAAACTCAAGAGTGCAGGAACATGGTAGTATTTCAGAGTCAAGAAAAAAATTACTTTAAGAAATGCAGCAAGGATAAATAATGCTGTTTTTCAGCTGATTATTTTAACAAGATATTAAGCAAGATCACTTATCTGGTAAAGCCCAAAATAATTACCAGCTTCCTTCTATTTAATAGACTCAAAGTGCAGAGTGTACTGAGTTTGAATTTTTTTAAGGATTCCTTTCTTGCTCCAATCATCACTAGTACAGAAGCCTAATGCAGAAATAAAATACAAAGAATTTTCAAGACACTGCAACATCTAATTGTCCACAGTTAAATTGAGGCCATGTATTTCTCCCAGTTACAAGAGGTTTTTGAGGGAAAAAAAGAGTTATCTATGATTTCAAATAGCTTTATCATTATTTTTTTGTCATTAATGATAGTGTAACCATTTGTTTGTTCCTCAGAATGTCCATGTTTTACATCCCTGCTGTAAACACCCAACACAAACAATAACAACAATAAACCCATCAAAAAACACCAAAAAAACCCCACACCAACTCCCAAAACCCCAAATAAAGCACAAGCCCATGTTGCTCACAAACAAGAAAGCAAATAGGTGGACAAAGACCAGCTCCAAAACCCCAAAGAAAGCACAAGCCCATGTTGCTCACAAACAAGAAAGCAAATAGCTGGACAAAGACCAGCTCCAAAACCCCAAAGAAAGCACAAGCCCATGTTGCTCACAAACAAGAAAGCAAATAGCTGGACAAAGACCAGCTCCAAAACCCCAAAGAAAGCACAAGCCCATGTTGCTCACAAACAAGAAAGCAAATAGCTGGACAAAGACCCAGAAGAATACCTGTGGAACAAGCAACACACTGCTGTTCTGGAAGTTAAAGCCAGAAACAAACAGTACATGAATATCTTTAATATTACCACTATTCATTTCCAAAAGAAGAAAAACCATTTTGTTGTTCTCTTGTCCTTGTGTTTCAGATCAAATTGCTCTGTTGATGCTATTAACATTTAGGTTGAGAAAGATAAGTGCAGGTATAAAGAGCCAATCAAATACCACTGACTCAGGCTGCTTCTCCAGTAACTACACTGTGGGTCTTTTGGGTGCAGACAACTGTAACAAATTACCAAAGACAGAGAGTCAGTAAAAATCAGTAGGCTGTTTTACAAGGACTGTGCCCTAATTTGTTTCAGGTTTACCTAATTACTTCTAAATAGTAGGGAAGTGCATAAACCAGAAAAAGCTAACAATCTTACAGCCTTCTCTTGGAAGTTTGTTGTGGGGGTTTTGTTTGGGGGGGAGTTGTGGGTTTCTTTGTTTAGGGGTTTTTTGTCTGGGTTTTTTTTGTTTGTTTGGGTTGGTTGGTTTTGGTTTGGGGTTTTTTTTTTGGTTTTTGGGTTGTTCTTTTTTGTTTGGTTTGGGTTGGGGTTTTCTTTGCTTTTTGGTTGATTGGTTGGTTTTGTTTGGGGTTTTTTATTGTTTGGGTTTTTTATTGTTTGAGGGTTTTTTTGTTTGGGGTTGTTTTTTTTTTGTTTGGTTTGGTTGTTGTTTGGGGTTTTTTTGTTTTTTGTTTGGTTTGGTTTTTTTGTTGTTTGGCTTTTTTGTTTGGTTTGGGATTTTTGTAGGTTTTTTTGTTCGTTTGGTTTTGGTTTGGGTTTTTTTGTTTGGGTTTTTTGGTTTTTTTTTGTTTGGTTTGTTTGGGGTTTTTTTTTGTTTGGGTTTTTTTGGGGGTTTTTTGTTTATTGGTTTTGTGTTTTGGGGTTTGTTTGTTTTGTTGTTGTTGGGTATTTTTTTTTTTTTAGTCACATTCAATTCCTTGTCTCTTCAGTGCAAACAGCAGACTTCCTGGATAAGGAATTGGCTGGATGGTGGCACACAGCTGCTTAGTGCCACAGAGTTCATGCCTTAACCATTTGGACCAATTGCCTAACAATGAACTAAGCCTCACAGTCTGTTAAGAAGTCTATAAGGGGATACTGATATTCAATAAATGGGCATTGCTTGGATCATACTGATCTGCGTATATCTCTGTCTAGGATCTCTTGCCTCAACCACATCCCAACAAAAGAATATTTCTTTTTTGGATCTTTTTCCCTTACAATATTGCCACACAAATTTATTCAACACTCATGGGGTAAGATAATCTCAGTGTTGCCTTTTAAAAAGATGTGGCTATTTTTGGGTTGTTAGTCTAGCAATGTATTTTATGAAGGCATATGATTTCATCCACAGACAGCTTGCAAGCAACTTCTTTACCTTTTCTGCAGGCTATGGTAATTAAGCATGACCTATATTTTCAAAGCAACAAAATATATCTGCAGCAGCAAGCCCACAATTATCAACAGATTCATATTGTGAGTATTTCTTTCCCTACAGGTACCTGGAAGACAAGTGGCTTCTTTTGAAATTATTCTCACTTATTCAGGCTGTTTTTCCCTTTAGATGAAAAAAATCATTATATACAACTGTAGTGGCTCTGGAGTTTCCCTCCCCCACACTAGATTAATCAGGCTAACTCAGCTGGCTGGAAGTTAAGGAATGAAGCTTTACACTTACAGCTTAGCACAATTTCCAAGCAGATATATATAATATTTTATAGATATTTACAACTATATACAGTAATACACGAGTTAAAAGTAATAGAGAAAAATGAAACCCCTCCCAGCAGCCTGACTGCCCAAGAGGGGCTTCCAATCACCCCTCCACCTTCTTTCCACCCTTTCCTCTGTCTCAGAATCTCTCTTATGTGCAGGGTGAGCTGGAAAAGTAAGCGAGTATCTGAAGGGGGCTACAGGAAGGCTGGGGAGGGNATTTTATTTTCACAGCCAATACTCTGATTTCTCTCATTAAAATATTCCAATTAGCCTCAAACCAGCACAACACCATTCCTCTATTCAGAGTATTCTGTGTTATGGCATTTTCAGATTTAAACAGAGCACAAAATAAGTTTTAAGGTTTAAAAAGCTATGATAACACTTGTGTACTTAAATGCCAGATTGCTGGCATAAATCAGGCTGACCTGTTAGGAGAGATTTTTCCTACAAATTCATCTATTGCTCATTTAGACTTTGAAAAAACTCTCACCAAATAAACCATGAAGAGTTGCTGCATAAATCCTAAATCACACAAATGGAGAATTATGGAGGTGGTTGTGCCTCTTGATCCCTGTAAGTGTTGCCTTCCCTTTAATCTGTGACTACATAAGTATTTAACAGCTAAAATGCTGCTGAATAGATTTTTATTTTTGATTATATTTGCACAAACATATTAACAATTATTTAGTCCGGCAATTGAAATGACATTCAACAAGGCCAAGTGTAAGGTCCTGCACCTGGGTAGGCACAATCCCAAGCACAACTCCAGGCTGGGTGGGGAATGGCTGAGAGCAGCCCTGAGGAACAGGCCCTGGGGGTCTGGGGTGATGAAAAGCTCAAGATGAGGCTGCAGTGTGAGTGCAGCCCAGACAGCAACTGTGTGCTGGGCTGCAGCAAGAGCAGTGTGGGCAGCAGGGCAAGGGAGGGGATTCTGCCCCTTTGCTCTGCTCTCCTGAGACCCCATCTGCAGTCCTGTGTGCAGTTCTGGAGCCCCCAGCACAGGAAGGACATGGAAGTGTTGGAGTGGGTCCAGAGGAGGCCACAAAGATGCTGAGAGGGCTGCAGCAGCTCTGCTGTGAGGACAGGCTGAGAGAGTTGGGGCTCTGCAGCCTGGAGAAGAGAAGGCTTCGAGGAGACCTTAGAGTAGCCTT
>WBNM01040109.1:0-13448 GCA_013399055.1 Ramphastos sulfuratus
CCAGAAACAGGCTCTAAATGTCTGCAGGTCCTCAGCCTGCGCAGCCAGCCTGANNCAGCCAGCCTGACATTGTGCCAAGCCTGCACATGGCATTGCATCCTGCCTGCCCCTCTGCAAGGCTGCTGCTGGATGGGCTGTCAAGAGGAACCAGGTCAGAGCCTGTGCCAGACTCCAGCTGCCTGGGAAAGCTCCAACACCTCTAATGGCTCTGAGACCACCAACAGCAACTCCTCCATGTGCTTTGGGTACTGTCTGATAATATTTTGTGAGTAAATAGTTAAAGGCTCTTGTAATCACCAATTGCCTTCTGCCATAAGCAGAAAGGAGCTTCCACATCCATCCAGCGGCTAAGCAGGACAATGCACTGCCAGCAGTGTAGTGACCGCAGGAACCTTCTCTTCCAGCATAATGTTTGCCTTCGCTGGGTACCTCTTACAGCATTCCAGTTTTGCCTGTTCCCTGTGCGTATAAATTTCCAAATCCTGCATTTTGAACCTTGTAACTAAGTTTTCTGGCCAGATTTAATGTTAATGAACAATTTTCATAGTTATTAACAATCTTTGCCTGGATAGCAAAATTGATATCCATTAGTAATTTTGCATCATTAGTGACACAACCTGATGGATTCTATGCTTCTGTGGAATGTCAGCAGGTTAGCAACTGGGCAGAGCTACTTCCAAAAGCCTGAGTGCAGCTTTGGCTACTGCTAAGCTGTGAGCAGTGTTTGCCACATCAAGGCTAAAGCTCTCACCCCAACTAACCCACAAACAAGACATTGATGAAGACCATAGGAACTCTTACCAACCTGTTTGTTAGAATTCCTTTTCTTATGCCTAAGCCTTTTCTCAGTATAGATCTGGGAAGCACCTGGGACATGAGTCTGGAGAGTTGAGGAAAGCTCCAAGTTCAGAAAGTGTGCAGTGTGTAGCTGTGCTCAGGTTGCACAGGGGATAAGCCTGGAACACAGTGAATTTCTCCCCCTCGACCAGTTACTAGACTGTGAATGAAGCCCTGTGCTGTGCCTCAATTTCAGAATAGTTCTGATTTGTATCCAGCAGCTGTTTAATACTATGCATAGGAGTTCTGAAAAAGTCTATTTCTCAAAGCAAAATCTACAGTTTCTAGCCTTTTCTAGAAAGGTCTCCCTTTGCTGGGCTACCAAGTTGTAATTTGCCTGATGCTTCTCTTGGTCTCACAAATTCTGTATTCTTATCTGGAGTCCTGCAGTTTCTACCTTAGCAAGGACTCACGGCTTCCCAGTTAGCAACATCCCTCAGAGCAGCTGAAAAATCTCACCTCTGCACATCTTGCCTGGAGGAATGAAAAGGAGCCCAGACCTTAACACAGAGATGCAAAACTCCCTTTAGAAGAACCTTTCCCCAGTGAAGTCTAAAGAATCTCTCAGTACCATGTCAGTATATTCTGCTCTTCAGAGACTGCCAGTATTCCTATGCCTGAATCTGCATCTCCTTCACACAAATAGTTCAGTTGATTCCTATGTGAAAACCTCTGCATACAGGAAAAATGAATTAATTGGCTTAAGCCAAACTGACTCCAAGAAAATTCATTTTCAGCAGCTGCATCCAACAGAAAAACTGTTTTTAGAAGCCAGTCGGCACCACCCAGCAAATCACAGTTCAGACATTAGTGGTTGGGCTCTTGAAAGTTAATTTGCAGCTTCTCTACTTTCTTTGTAAAAATAAGTCCACAACTAATCTCTGCTGTGAGGCTTACAAGCAGTTTATCTCCCACCCACACCCTATTCTTTGATAATGTTTGGTCACACCCTTCACCAAGGCTGTTTGCATTTGATTTATGTAAATCCCAGACTGTTGGCTTTCTTCATATCACCTGCTTGGAGAAGTGTTATGAAGTGTTGCATTTAAAAATGAAGCACAGGCATACAATTTTAGCAGCTGATTAGAACAAAAGCAGGCAAAAATTAATTCCACTTGTCTACAGAATATTGCAGAAGAACTTAAGTTCTGATGTTCTACTAGACTCAAGTAAAAGAATTAGCTAAAATCAGCTGTCTTATGGATGGGCCTTACTGTTATGTCAAGTCAGGTACGTGTACAAAGAATTTACCTGATTCCTCTCAGAACATGCTCTATTTATCCTACTTTTATGGAATCACAAACCACCTCAGTGTGCTCTTTAGAAGGGAAAAAACAGCAACTAATATGTACTGTGATATGCTACATGACAGTATCTTATAGAAATTATATATACACACTAATACATACACATTAAAGTGTAATATATAATGTAGTATTTAACATACATACTGCAATCTATAGTGTAGATTAAAAAAAAAAAAAAAACACAAACCAAAAACCAAAACAGTTCTGCAGAAAAACAAAATGGTTCCAGATTGAATTTTTGCTGGTCTTTCAGTGTTTGGGGCTCTCAACATCACTCTGTATCCTCTTCACACTTGAAAAACTGTGTTATGGCTGAACTTAAACAGAAATAGATTCTCCAACTGCAAATCTAATTTTGTATCTGTCTTACAGAACTGCTGTAGAAGTGTTCTTAGTTTTCTTACCTGCCTAAGGGGCACAAACTCAAAGCAGCTCTATCTACATCTCAGAGAAGCTCATCTATTTGTATTGATATCATACTGGAAATAGGATATTCGGTATCTTAAGGAGAGCCTACAAGAAAGCTGGGAAGGGACTTCTTAGGCTGTCAGGTAGTGATAGGACTGGGGGGAATGGAACAAAGCTAGAAATGGGTAGGTTCAGACTGGATCTTAGGAAGAAGTTCTTCCCCATGAGGGTGGTGAGACCCTGGAAAGGGTTGCCCAGGGAGGCGGTGGAAGCCTCATCCCTGAAGGTGTTTAGGGCCAGGCTGGATGAGGCTCTGGACAGCCTGATCTAGTATGAGGTGTCCCTGCCCATGGCAGGGGGGTTGGAACTGGTTGATCCCTATTGTCCCATCCAACCTTGACTGATTCTATGACTCTATGAAATAGCCTGCAGAATCTTACAATTCCAACACAGTAAAGGGTAATTCAGAGCTTAATGGTGCAACAAAAACAACCAAACAAACAAACTAAAAAGCAATGACACAATACTGTTGAACAGGGTGAGTGTCAGAAAAGGGTCTAAAGTTTTCAAACCAGCCCATTCCACAGCAATATACAACTGTATGAATCTGAGAACTAATTTTATGCAATATGCTGATCTTAGTGGCACATCTGACAAGTAACTCTAGAGCAATAACCTATCAAGCTGGAAACAGTGTTCATGTATAGGAAACTGCTTACTAAAATACAGCAACTAGCTTCAGTCCTGTCATTCTCTGAACCAAGGAAGGATCTCTCAGAAGAGATTCTGGGCCTGGTTTTACTGCATATATTCAGTCATTGACTCAACACTCTGGCTGCCTTCTATCCTGGAGAAGTTAGGTACCAGCCACATGCTGCTCAACACTCAGCCCACTGAAAATGGAACTGCAAAGCTGGTAATGTCACAGTGATCTTCAGTGACATCTGACCCAAAATCCCTTGGAAGCCTTTTGTTTCAACATCTTGTGTGACAGAAGATCACTACATAGTGCTACTGACACCATCTCTATTAGCAACTCGATTCTGTATCTCACTGTTAGGAAGTGCCAGTGGCAAAAACCCAGCACACTGCAGGTGGATGTGCTATCTTTAGTACTCAGCTTCCATGCAAGTGGCCAACATTCAGCAATTGAATCATTTTGTTAGTGTGCTATATTCCAAATGCTTAAAAAAAAAGCATCCTACATCACTGAGCCCAAATAAAAAATAGTTTTTCACTGTCAAAACACAAATCCATCAGGTAACTGTCAATTTGAGGCAGGGCACAACTCATTTGCTGTTAGATTCTAATTTACCCAAATGGACATTTGCTTGCTTTTTAACGTGCACCCCAGAGACAAGCATGATACTGGACTCCTGAACAGTATTGTTGGAAAAGGTCTTGAGAAGTTGCTCCAAATGTATCAGAGCCCCTGTCCCTCTTAGTCTACCCAATACATAAAAGATTTACATGTGGGGAGTTAAGGATTGTGGTGACTGGAAGCTGGTGATGAATTACTAGATGTCTTACTCTGAGAACAATCCTGACCTGCTTGCCAAGCCTCCTCTGCTGGGTACCAAGGGAACATTCACAAATAGAATCAAGAATTCGTTCAGCAGACCACAGGTACAGAGGTATTTGAACCACTGGCAGGATAAAATTGGCAACTTTCTTGCCATGGAACTGTTCTGAAGTACACAAATACACAATAAAGCTACATCATTGGAAACTTTACACTTAATACATTTGAACATGGATTGTCAATGGACGTTAGTGCTTTTGGATTCATACCTAAACAAATCTAAAGCAGCAAGTCAAAAGAGGTTCTCCTCTCCCTCTACTCTGCCCTGCTGAGGCCACATCTGGAGTACTGTGTCCAGTTCTGGGCATCACAGTTCAAGAGGGACATAGAACTGCTGGAGAGAGTCCAGCACAGAAGCACAAAGATGCTGAAGGGAATGGAACAGCTCCCTCAGAAGGAAAGCCTGAGGGAGCTGGGGCCGTGCTGCTGGGAGAGGAGGAGCCTGAGAGGTGACCTCAGCAATGGTTCTAAAGATGTGCAGGTGAGTGCCAGGAGGCTGGAGCCATGCTCTGCTGGGTGATGCCCAATGCCAGGCCAAGGGGCAATGGGTGGAAGCTGAGGCATAGGAAGTTTCATGTAAATATGAGAATTTTTTTTTCCCCTGTGAGGGTGACAGAACCCTGGAACAGGCTGCCCAGGGGGGTTGTGGAGTCTCCTCTGGAGATATTCAAAACCTGTCTGGATGTATTCCAGTGTGACCTGGTGTAGATGATCCTGCTTTGGCAGCGGGGATTGGACTGGATGTGCTTTCAAGGTCCTTTCCAGCCCCTAGCATTCTGTAAATCTGTGAGTAAAGTCCCTCTTAACAAGAATAGGCACAACATTCCAAAAGGGAGGTGCTTGGACTTTATACAAAAATACAGAGAAACAAGACTCCTAGCCAGGGTTGGAAGAGCCATGTAATAGCAAAGATTTGGCAAGTGCTACAAATGAGTTTCTATCATGGAACAAAAATAAAAATACGTAGTTGTAGTTGAAGTGTAACAGAAGAAATATCAACAATTTTTTCTTAGTGGTATGAAAAGAATACAACTTGCCTAAAAATGGCTTCATTGTAATAATAACCTAAAAAAAATAGTTGCTGTGATTCACTTTGAATTCACAGAGAATCCTAACTAGAAAATGGTGTACACAGTCACACTTCAATCAAACCCTGCATGGCTCACACTAGGCATTTTAGGACACTGAGTGATCGGCATAAAGGTGACAAATTTAAACTGAAGGAGAAACAAAACCTATACACACACACACAAAGCTCTATTTCCCCCCTCGCTCCCAGGCAAATCCCAGAAGTAAAATAAAACTATTATGTTTAGACTCAAAGCCTCCAATATATCAGAACTTTCTGAACTCATTTGGTAAGGTTCAAAGCACAGGTCAGCTGACAGGACTCCCTGGTACATTCAGAATAAAGAGACCCATTAAATAAGAGGAAAGACAGTTCCAAGACTGAGTTCCAACACACATCATTTTGAGTACACATTGTTCCCTGAGCCTAATTGCCTGAAAATGGCAGTAATGTGTTGAGATAGCTGTTGCAGGGCCATGCAGCAACCTCAATGTCCTGAGCCACCTCCAAAGGCTGCTGCGACAGCAGAGGAGAGACAGGAACCAGCACGATCAGTGATCAATCCTTCAGGTTGGCAGGATTTTTTCACTGCAGTAATGGGGAGTGTTAAAAGACTTCTTTTTTTTTTTTGGTATTAATGGTCTACCTCTGGGCACAGGGAAGACAAATTTTTTAACAGCAGGATGATGGCATGATAAGTCAAGTTGTATAATTTATTAAAGGGAAGTAATGCAAATGGAGAGCTCTGAGGGGATACAAGTTCACCACAGTTACCTTGGGGAGTATGGTGATAGAAATGTGTTTCTGTGAGCTTTTCAGAGGGAATTAGGTTTTTACTTTGGCAATCTGATGTGGTGGCTAAGATAAGCTTTGCACAAGGCATCACATCGGCTGTTTAGAATCCACCTGTTTAAGAGCTGGTTACGAGGAAAATAAAAGAAATGCATTAAGTTGGGGATGCAAACAACACAGTATCAGTTCAAACACACAGCAACAGCCTTTTGACTGCGCTTGCAGAACTCACTAAGCTTGGTCCAGAAGAATGACTTTGCTGTTACCATAGGAACCACTCATTTGGAAGGGGAAATACCAGCAAGAGACTAACAAAAAGGGATAATCTAAACAAAATGCAGCAAAACCAAATGACGAGGCACAGTAAAAGCGTTACTGCCACGCTGATCTAACTTGCATTGGCATTTGAAACCACAGATTTTTAGCAATGACTATTTTACTGCCCTGCATATGGTGTCACACGCTGGTTCCTGTGCTCACACATACATACAGGAGCAAACTTTCTGGGTTGCCCTTAAGCTATTTCTTTACTCACAGCTGCAGGTCTTCACAGACTAGTAAAAGTTACTCTACCTAGACATAAACTTAATACTCTCTTCCCCATGAGGTGATCTCAATGACTATGAGAAACATTTTCATTAGAATTGAATTCTTTCGCATGATTTCTGAAATGAGTATTCAGTACCTGGAGCACAAGAATCAGCTAGCCACATCTTTCTTCTCTTGATATAAAAGCAATCAAAGAGATTCAAGTTCTAACCACATATTCCAAACCAACAACCACCATCTAAAGAAAACTTTCCTTTTGTCCCACCACGAAACATTTTTATCCCATTATTCAAAGAAAACGCAGTATATTATTGCCAGTGAGATTTACATGCAGGCAGAATACTCTCTGCCTTTCATTTTTACTCCTGCAGGTTTTTTAATCTTTATTGTCTTGTGCATCATGGAAAAAGCTAAATGAAAGAAATATAAGGGATTTTTGGTTTTTTTTAAGGTCATCCACACCACTGAAAACAGACAGTGCACAGAATGCAATGAAACAAAGCCTTACATGCCAATATTCTGTCAACAAGGAAACTTTAAATAGCTGCACATGGATATGTCCCAATTGTGTTAATATTGCCTAGGCAGACAGACCTTTGTTTGGCAGCCTGTTGTAATTTGAGCTGTCGTCTCTTCTGCATCACTTAGTAATGCTCCTTAACTTTTTAGCAAAACTACAAGTTTTAAGGACGTAAAATTAAGTTGGGTTAGGATTCATTTTGACATGCACTAGATGAATACATCATGCAGATGAAGAAATAAAGTCTGATAGGATGAGCAGACAGATTTTTTTTTTCAGTATTGCCATGCCAGCTTGTGAAATGTTCACTGGGCACACCCCATTTGCACATCAGATGTCTGAAAGCACATCAGTGGCACTAGATACACCTCCTTTTTCTCATCAGGTAACTGCTGAGAAAACCTTGGAAAAGTTAGAACTCTAGAAAATATCCTGCAGCTTCTCTCTGCCTGTACATATACAAATGTATAGTATCTCCAAGGCAAAGTCTGCACCCCTGTCTCAGTACAAACTGATTCCCATTGCACTGACTTGTAACTGGATAATTTAAAAGCTTAATTTTTGGAAATTCAATTAAAAATACATACTTCTCTTCTACAGGCTATTAAAATACACATTTTCAGTACAATTTTACAGGCAGAAGTCCAAGAGAAGCCTTATATATTAATACAAGAGAAGATTTTGAAGATGCGTGTCTCTTTTTGGTTATTTAATAACAAGCTCCAGTGAAACGTGCATTTGGGGGGAGAGGAGCTGGAAAAAATAGAAAGATTAAGCAATGCAGCAAAGAGGCTGAAGTTAACAGTGTGAGAAGTCAGTCCCTTATGTATTTTTATTGTTCTATGCGCTTGAAGTAGTATTTAATTATGAGCTTGCTTACCTAATAGCTGAAATAGAAACCATAGAGTTTAAAACACCATTCTCCACTTACTGCTTTCTCCACTCCAGCTACAATTAAATACAATTATCAAGTATCTTTGTGACATGTCCATGAGTGAAATCAGATATTTGAGCAGTCTCTTATAGCCTAATTGGCATAGGTTATGTAAACCTTGCTGCCCTCAAACTGAGTATGGGGAAATAACCCATGGGACTGATAATAGAAAATGGCATCTTCCATCACTGGGTTGTCAGCCTGAGACTTTGAGTTACCAGTGACTGCAAGTTGTTACCATCTACTGAAAACTGCATTGCTTGGTGATGTTTCTCCAGCCCATACTGCACAAGTGCTCACGTAGTAAAAGTGCCCATGACAGTTTGCAATCAATATGTGTAGCTTTCACTAGCCCCAGCACAAAGGGTCAAAAGCTATGCTTCTCTGCTCTTAGCCTGAAGATTATTTTTCCCCATCTCGGGCTTAGGTTGTAATTCTAAATATGGCAAGTTATACTGTAGCTCCCTGTGGGCTATCTGCTCTCTGAATAAATCACAGAGCTGCAACGAACAGCCAGATATCTATCTGCTCTATATAAGAATGAAACTAAATCATTCTATTAAAAAAAAAAAAGGGGGATTCAAATGGTGCTTCCATGTCAAAAGTTGAGAAATAAAAATCACAGTTTCATATTATAAATTCACTGCTGAAATCACAACTCATTTATCAAGCCTCGCCTAATTTCAGAGGGTAGCTCTCACCTGCATTTTAAGCATCAATAACTGAAACCTTGAGCAGCTTTACTTGTTAGCTGCCATGGTTTTGTTCACTTTTTTTTTTACCAATTTAATCATGAAGAGGTTGCAAAGAAAAAAACACCATGTGCTCTGAGATTTGAAGCAATATATATTTGTTTCCTAATTAGGAACAGGCAATTACTTAACCTGAAATATTAAAGAGTTTTAATTTTATTTTATTTTACCTTAGGCTTACATGCTGAAAACTGAATTAACTTGTCAGTGTTCACACCCAGCCTTTATTCAAGTATACCTTCATGCTGATTTCCACACCTGCTAGCAAGAGATCATTTTGTGCAGCTTCAATTATACATTATGGGTGGGCACAGAGGATTAAACTGATTGTTTGGTGGGCAGTCCTCCCAGCGTGTTAATTTAACAGGTAAGAGTTAGAAATGAGAGGTCTATTCTAGCTCCTTCAAAAAACAAGCATGAGAAATGTACATTGCATTTTTTATTGGGTGAGGGAAAAACACTTTTTTTTGTGTGTGTGTGTAGAGGTTTTTGATGCATGGCCTAACACAGGCCTCAGCAAAAAGATAGCAAATCTTGGAATTTATTATTGTCAATAGTCTGCATGACCTTTACTTTAACTGCATCTTGGCTGTCAGTAATAATCCAAGGCTGCACTTTCAATGATAGAATGAGAGATTTTGCATATTGAGTCTCCAGGTCTCCTTGAAAGTGTTCAGAAATCACAGTCATTTATTCCTATTGGCAGGGCAAGGTCTATTATGAAAGCTCATTCGTCTTTACTTGACGATGAAGAGTGGAGAAACTCCATTTTTGCTCTGAATCAAGTACTAACTACTGTAGTTTTCTCAAATAAATCAACAAGGAGGCTTCTAGGTCCAGGGTCTGAAATCTTTTCTCATTCAGGGCACCTGTTGTCTAATGGTTCCCTTCACCTTTGCAACACACAATTTTGGTAGTAGATAAAATAGCACTTTAACACAGACCTGGGGATTTTATATTCTAACCTTTCTTCATTTGTGGTTTGTTTTATCTGACAGGTTAGAGAGCTCACAAGTTCAGGAAAAAAAGTCTAGCAAGGACAGTACTGAAAGACCAATGATAATAAATAATGGGCTTGCACTGGCCTCCTCTCCTCTGAGATGTTCTTAAAGCCAAAAATTCATGTAAGACATGGTATGTATAGATGTGTAATAAAATATATTCAAAAGATGCCTCAGGCTAGGTGCAGACCAACCTCAGGTAGTCTTCTGCTGCTCGAGCTGACTGAATGAGCAAAAGCCAGCCTGGAATCCATAGACATGTACTGGGCTGGCATTATACACATGCTGATACATTACTTCTGTGGATAGACCCATCAGCAAGTATGCAAACACTATACAACATAAGGACATACTGTCAGACACACAAAGAAGGAAAGAGAGGATTGTCTTACAGTGCCTGTAATAAAAACTGTGTATGAATCTCACCTCTTCAATCTCTCCTCAGGTTTTATACTTCTGGCATCACATATGAGACCATTCTTGGTCTCCACAGGAGCCCTCTTTAGATCCAAGAAAAAACTTAAGGCTGAGGAAGGAAACAATTCAATCTCAGAGACAACAGCAGCATCCTAAGAAGAATGCCTAGATCTAAGGTCCTGCAAGGGCAGATAGCTGTCCCCCTGTAGAGTGACTTACTGAAGTCCACAGGGTTCTGCAGAGACTCAATCTATAGCACATGGCAAACCATGAGATTCAGGACTAAGCTTGAGTTAATTCCTTCATCAGGCTAAATAAAAAAAAGTATCCCCAACTCTCTTCCTTTTAATCCCCATTTTATGACAACTCATCACAAGAGAAATTCCAAAGGAACCAGCAGGCACAGGAAGCTCTGGCTGCCTGGGTCCATCACAGCCATCTTTCTAATGAGGTTAGATAACCTTTTTTACCAAAAAAGTTTATTCAATAAAACTGTAGTTTCAAGCCAACTGATACTATCCACAAATTCATTTATCTCCAGTGAAGGTGTATTCATCTAGATGAAGTGGAACGTTGTCAACAGGAGAGACAGACAGCAGGTCTTACAGGCACAGCAAGTGTTTCCTTTTGCTTTACAGTTAAAGGCAGGAACTCATAAGGTGTTTGTCTGGTTTAACACTCTGAGCCCAGACATGGAGTCTGCAGGATAAAACTGAACCCATTTCATACACAGAAAACATCCTGAATACTCCCTAAGAAGGGCAAGAATGACATTAATACACCTCACATTCCATTCTCTATAAACTGGGCTGTAAGTAGGAGAGATGGATTCCTTAAAACCACCCCTTCTTACCCACCTAACATTTTTCCCTAACACTGAAATACCTCATCTGCATCATAGGGCTGGGAATTATTACCACAATAAAGAGCTGAAATCTTGCATGCCTCACCTCTTTTGCTCTCTCGCTAACACCAAAACCTTTGAAAGCAAGAAAAAAAATCTGATATAGTCTTGCTGGACCACATAACTGCTGCAGAAGGCCTTCTGTACTTCCACACCTTCCTCCACCTTCTTTGTTTGACTTAAAGTTCCTGCCAAATCTGCCTCTTTGCCAGTGCTCTTACATAAGTGTGCACATCAGACACACTGAGCTATAGCATGCAGCATATGGCCTGTGGGCTGAGGAATCATTCAATTTCCACAGCATACTTTCTACTGCCACAGAGGCACCATCATGTATACTCCAGCTAGCCTAGGCTTCAGCTCACAACTGTTACATGTCTTAGACCATGAAGTAATAAATACCTGTGAGAGGACAGGAGGAACAGGGAGTTTAAGCTCTCTGATGACATCTGTCTTTGGCATAGAAGACAGGTCTCTAGTTCCCATAATTATGAGTTAAGCTTCAGAAACAAGACAAAGGCGGGGGGGGGGGGAAGAAAAAAAGAGGTCTTGGGATCTGCCAAATGTTAATGACATCCTGAAACAACTCATTCAAGAAATCCAAACAATCCTGTGATTCTTAGAGCTCCAAGAACAGCACTACAGCACAGCACCTGCCCAAACAACTCCTTCCACTCAGAAAGTGACCAAATAGCCACCAACTCTCCTGAGAATTTTACCTACTGAGGCCAGTACTGTTGTGGTTCTCCAACAGAATCCAAGCATAACAAATGAAAGAAACCCCCAAAATTATTGGACCATTTTGTCCCTCTGAAATCTAGTCATTGTTACAATCTACATCAGCCATGCACCTCCACAGAAGACACAGAGAATCACAAGATTTTTCACAGCCCTGTACAAGTCCTCAACTCTTCCCCTTTCACCACTGGATATGACAGGATTTGAAGTAGCTTAGATTCTCACAATTTATACTACTGCGAGTGGAGCACAGGTGGTTAACAGAGTAAAAAATCCTTTTTTCCAAGCCACTTTTTCCCTTTTTCCACATGGCCTGGGTGATGAAATATATTCACTCCATAACACAACAGATTGTCTACTCTACATGTAGAGCCATCTTATTAATAAAAGGTGTATGATTACACTAGAGATAGGATTAGAATCTCACATTATTTTGCCAGGGACCTGATGAGGTCCTCAGAGGTTCACTGAAGTAACTGTTTTTGACTCAGTGGCAGTGGGTTGCTGTTCCCCCTTCTCCCAACAGGAAAGGAAACAGATACAGTGAGTATAGTATCTGCTGCAGGTGACCAAGAAATATTTAGGGTTTCCATGGCCAGCTGCACAGAGTATTTCAGCAAGGGACCAGATGTTTCCAAAACACACATACACATGTGGATGTATTCATGCCAACTTCGCCTCTTGGGTATAAACATAACACATCCCAAATGCTTCCTACTCATGGAGGTTAGATTCATTTTAAAAGGGTAATCAAGATCCCTAGAGAGTAAAACCTGCAGCAGAGACACACAACGAATCAGTAACCCATTTTGCAATCATAACATGGAAGTGTCCCAACTATAAACTGATCACCATTTACAAATGCATGTTTAAATCCTCTAGTATTAGCAATCTTTCAATATTTTCACTGCCAGGTTACATTAGAAGACAGATAAAATGCATTAAAACTTACCTTATTCTCATTTGTGAATAAATGTTTTACTTGCTATGTAAAGGATTTACAAGAGGGAGGGAGATAGTCTATGCATCACATTCTCAGAAAAGCCTGACCTAAGTAATTCTGTTCCTTGCATTTGCTTCTATTCTTATATCAGAGTACAGCTACCTATTGATGGCTGTTTGAGATGCCAGAGGTGAAGTTAATTAAACAGATTAAAATTAAATGGGCTCTAAGAGATGATAAACCAAACAGCAAGTCTCCCTGAGATGTATCCAGTCAAGAAATTGAAAAAGGTTAATCTTCACATGATTGGGATTTTATTGCTTGGCTGGGTTGTTGGGGTTTTCTGCAGGAGAGGGGTTGTGGTTTTCTTTTTTTTTCCCCTGTTGTTGGTTTGTTTGTTTGTTTTTTGTTTTTTTTTTTTTAAAGCAATTTTTATAGTAAAATACATGTTTTTTATTTTGGGTGTGTAT
Source organism: Ramphastos sulfuratus (assembly GCA_013399055.1). Lineage (NCBI taxonomy): Eukaryota > Metazoa > Chordata > Aves > Piciformes > Ramphastidae > Ramphastos > Ramphastos sulfuratus. The sequence continues at coordinate 13,224 of WBNM01040109.1, forward strand.
ATATTATTTTTTTAAGTAATTTCCATAGTAGAAATTTTTTTCTAAATTTTTGGGTATATATATATTTTAAAAGTTATTTTTGTAATAGAATATATGTTTTTTATTTTGGGGGTTTTTTTTTTGGGTAACTTTCATAGTAGAATACATATTTTTGTTATTTTGGGTATATATATTTTTTTAAACTAATTTTCATAGTAGAATATTTGTTTTTATTTTTAAAAAAAT
>WBNM01040117.1:1117-11275 GCA_013399055.1 Ramphastos sulfuratus
TTGTTTCCTTTTCACAGCCTATAATATAATTTTCTCTATTAAAATATTCCAATTAGCTCAAACCAGCACACCTGGACAAGCCAGGACATGTACAAGCCTATTTTGGCCTGCTTAGGCCTACCATGACACAGACCAGATGCACATTTTTGAGGATGTCTGTAGCAAGCCATAAAATACCAAACTTTGTGGGAGGAAGTGTCTGCAGCAACTAGTTGGAGAAACCCTGTGAGAAAAACTGTGCTGGTGTTTATCTCAGGCAACCATTCAAGGCCACTGGGGAGGGTTGGAGCTGGGGGGAAGAATGGTAAAATACCTGTGTTAATGAACTACAAGAAATAATTGTAATAGCCCTACCTCTTGTTATGATTATGCCTGCTCTTGTAACATAAATTGTGGCTTAAGCCAGCCTGGGGTGTGCAGGATTGATGGAGAGATCCTGCCTGCACCCAGCGCTGCAATAAAACATACCTACTGCAGAACTCTGCAGGAGTTTTGGGGTTCATTTTGGAAGCCAAGACAGTGGTGTTTTGAAACCAGCTGCTAAGAATGGTGAAAGAGATTTTTGCCCCCTTTGGATCTCTGGAAGTTCTACTAATCATTTGTTAGAGCTGGATGTCTTGGTATTTTAATTTGTTTTATAGGAAATGTTATCAATGAAACACTTTTTTTCTATTATGAGATTCAGAAGTCTGTGTTTTGACTTTAATGAAGCATACTTCAAAATTAGTATTTTTTTTTGGTCCTATATTGGCTTAAGGAATTAACATAAGAAAGTCAAAATGCAGAACTCCTAAGAATCCAAATAACTTCGTAACACTTCACAAGCTCCTTGCACAAATCTGAGTTACAGTGGAGAAATCACTACATGTCTAAGGAAAAGCAGATATTAGAAGTACAATTACTTTACACTGCAGCAAAATTCTTTTCCTCTAATTCTCTCCTTTCTCCAGGAGAAAAGATTTAAACAGATTTTGTCTAACATATTCGGGGCCTTTAAATCATATACCAAAGTTCACAAATCAGAATAATAATTTAGTGGCTTAGGTGCTGATCTGTCTACTGATTTCTGAACCTGTCAGGAAAGACATGCTAAGATTATTCAGTTTCTTCTCATTTTCTCAATAGATTATTGCACTGCATTTGCTCTTTTCTTTGTTAGCAGCTTGAAAACACAAAGGCAGATTGTAATTTGCACCAGGTTGGTTCATTCTCATTTTAGTTCCTTGAAGTATTGTTTATCAACCACCTGGCTACTCTGAAAACCTCAGAGTTGATAATTTTCTTCAGAGGTAGAATTTTTAGACAGCAATAGGATGCAGTATAGGAAATGAACGTTCTCAGTATTTTCACAGCACCATTTAATTACTGAAACACCTTTGAAACATGAGGCAGATTTCCTGAGTATAAATGTAAAAAGACTGACATTTATTTTTAGATCTGCTTCACTACTTACCTTGTCATTATTTCTCATTTCTGCAATAACAGAGGATGGCTCAGCTCTGAGCTGTAGCTCTAGAGAGCCCAGAATGAACTCCCTGGTTCACCATCCCTGGAGGTGTTCAAGGCTCATTTGGACGTGGCACTTGGTGCCATGGTCTAGTCTCGAGGTCTGTGGTAATGGGTTGGACTTGATGATCTTTGAGGTCTCTTCCAACCTTGGTGATACTGTGATACTGTGATACCACCCACTACTCTATGTGACCTTACATAAGTTACTGTGGGAATGAAGGTCTAGGAAGATATAGGAGGCATATAACAGCACCTTTGACTAAAGGCTACAAGGACAGGATAAATACTTCATGGAACATTAGAAGTTCAGTATTTTAATAGTGACCAAGACCTGTCTAATGAACCAAATGCTCACCTCACAATCCTGTTTAAGCAGTGCATTAGACAACCAGGCAGGTTTCCATCTGTACAGCACCCACCATTCTATGCCTTTTGCTAGCTTCTCCTTTAGTAAACTTTGGTTAGGTTTGTCAGAGGTAATATTTTAAGAGGTATAAGTACATGTAAATGCTAGAGGCAAATAAAGCAGTCACAGTGTTTTCATTCATGCAGTAAGTGTTTTTAAAAACATAACACTGGGTCCCCACGCATTGAATTGGACTGAATGCAGAGGTTTAGGAGCCACTGATCGTAACTAGCACCTGTAGAGCCTGAAAGGAAGACACAGGATACATTCCTTGAAGGCCAAGGTGCAGCAGCTGTTGTCCTAGAACAGCCTGCTTTGCCTAAAGCAATGGCTGCCTTTCTGTGCACCTATGTGTGATGAAAGGTTGCCCAGGGAGGTCGTGGCTGCTCCCTCCCTGGAGGTGTTCAAGGCCAGGTTGGATGAGGCCTTGAGTGACCTGTGCTAGTGGGAGGTGTCCCTGCCTATGGCAGGGGGTTGGGACTAGATGATCCTTGAGGTCTCCTTCCAACCTTACCATTCTATGATTCTATGATTCTATGAAAGGGGAACAGAAGCACAGAATGGTTTGGGTTGGAAAGGACTTTAAAGCCAACTACCTTCTGCCTCATGGGACACTCTCAAATCACAACTTTTATTGCAGTAGTATGAGATTATCTTTCCTCTGAAGCATCAAATAAAAACTAGTAAAAACCAAAAATTTAAACCAGAACTCGACAGAGCAAAATCACAATGAAAGTTTTCTAATTTTTTTTTTTTTTTAATTTGAGGAGAAAAAAAAGAAGTTAATTTTAGGAAGCTTGTTATACCTTACCTACAGTATGCTCTGAAATCACCTTTTATTCATGTATTTACTATTTCCTCATCATTACTAGCCACAAAAAGTCTGAGCACCTTCTGTTCTATATACATTTATTCACAGCAGGTTCGCTGTTTTCCTGATAGGAATGTTTTCAACAGTTTGTAAAAGGCCAATGTGGCCCTTCAGTTCAAGAATTATAGTCCACTTTCTCAAGCTGAATAATCGATACTCAAATCTCCTATATGTATGGGGACCAGACAGTAAGCTCACAAACACTAAATAATGAGCTGTCATGCATCCTCTATCTCTAAGGACAGCACTGAAAATCACTGATGGTCATCATTCTGTACAGCTGAATTCCTCAGCCAGGATACCACTGAGAACAGCAGTGTTGTGCAACTGAAAACAATCAAGTCATAATCAGCATTTACACTGAGAATTTCATGCTTTTAAAGACTAGCTCTTATCTTTTTGACAACTTTCTTAAATCATTTTGCTTAAGATAGCTTACAGCCCTTTTAGAGCCAGCATCGAAGCAAGCAGAACCAAATGCTTGACCTTGACAGCACTGGCATGAATGGGATGTGTAACTCAAAAGTTGTCACACACCTAAGGTTGATCTCTAATTGATTACAACCAACAGTGCTTTTCCCTATCAGGAAAGCACAAGGTCAAAAGCTTTTAGCTTGTTATTTGGCTCTGCCTTCTACTGAGCTATACTGGAAAAACATGGACTCGATAAGTTGGCCACTCACTGGATAAGGAACTGGCTGGATGGTGGCACACAGAGAGTGGTGATCAAGGGCACAATGTCCACCTGGAGAGCAGTGCCAAGCAGCATCCCTCAGGGGTCAGTGCTGGCACCAGTGCTGTGTAACATCTTTGTCAGTGACATGGACAGAGGAATCAGTGCACCCTCAGCAAGGTTGCAGATGACACCAAGCTGTGTGGCACAGTCGACTTGCTAGAGGGCAGGGATCCATCCAGAGGGACCTGGACAGGCTGCAGAGTTGGAGTCCTGCACACAGGACTCCAGCTGGGGGCTGAGGAGAGCAGAGCAAAGGGGCAGAATCCCCTCCCTTGCCCTGCTGCCCACACTGCTCTTGCTGCAGCCCAGCACACAGTTGCTGTCTGGGCTGCACTCACACTGCAGCCTCCTGTTGAGCTTTTCATCACCCCACACCCCCAGGTCCTTTTCCTCAGAGCTGCTCTCAGCCATTCCCCACCTAGCCTGGAGTTGTGCTTGGGCCTGTGCCTACCCAGGTGCAGAACCTTTTACACAGCTTTCCATTATTTTCACATCAATGATAAAATGTGGATTTTCGTGAAGATCTCTGCCCTATAAACTGAGGCTACTATAAACATGCCAAGCCTCACAGACAGAAATATCCCCAGGTTCACCTTGGTTTCACAGTTACTGACCTTGACTGAAAATGTGTTGCCTACTTAAATGAGCATGCTAAATGCAAATCCTGCAAACACGGCAGAAACCAGATGATCACAAACGTTAGAGTAGAGGAGAAAGTGCCAAAGGTATTTATTCACACACTCCAGCGCTGCAGAACTACTGAATTTCGTTGCTCTCAGAGAACAAGGTTACAACAGCCTTCCCAGCACAGAGCAAAAGGAATCTTTCACTCCGTGCTGCAACACAAGTGGACACCTGGCGTTATTCACTTTGCAAAACATACAGCGCAGCAGCCCTGCCCGCCGGTTAACGGCTGCCGCCCCGCTGTCGGAGCCCCTCCCGGGCCGGCTCCCGGCCGCACAGCCCCGAGCCCAGCCCTGCGCCGCTCACCGCGCAGCCCGTGCCCAGTGCGGGAATACTGCAGCGCCCCCTGCCGCTGGAGCGGGCGCTGCGCTCAGCCCGTGTGGCCGCCGCAGCAGGGCGCAGCCGCCGAGCGGCACCAACAACCCTTCCTGTTTTTCCGACCGCGTTCAGTGAGAAAACAAAATTAAATAATGAAATACAACAAGTCTTGCACCTGGGAAAGNGGGTGGGTAATAGAGGGTGAATTTGAAGTTTCAAATTGTATGTCACAAACAAGGATTTTGGTCTAGTCTTTCTACAGCCACCTAGAAGTAAATAGTTCTAAGTCATGTGAACCATAAAGAACAAACATCAGCCAACACCATGCTACAAAGCAAGGCCTTTGGATGAAAAAGGAGTAAATCAAACTCAAGTAAATCACTGTCAAGGAAAACTACTGTGTTCCACATGTAGAGAAGGAACAGATGAAGGCAAGGGACTGAAGAAGGCAAACAAGGAAATACAAGCCTGGAAACATCACACCCAGCTCACGTGCTTGACTGATCTATCAGCAAGGTTCTGAACATCTCTTGCCGTTGAAAAGTGAGGAAAACGTTTGAAAACAACAAGCTGCCATCCAAGGGCACATCTTTTCTCCTGTTTAATGTAAAAGGAACTTTTACAGGGGCTGCTGCTTCTACAGCTAAGTAACAGGAAGGGAGATTTTGCACCTACTATCACCAAGTATCCTAGCTCATAAACATGCATCTCAATCATCATATTTATAGTTTAAATGAAAGATATTTGTGATGGTTTGGGAGTTCCCTGCCCCCCCACACTTTGTAAAATGACCCAGACTAGAGCTCAGCTGGCTGGAAGTTAAGGACTGAAGCTCNAACAAGAACACAAACATAGATAAGACTCAGAGAGTCTCGTTCTCTTTAGCTGCTGGCTTGATCTGGACCTCTCTGCTAACCTAACTAACCATTTTCCTTCTAACCCCCCTGGCCCATCCTCCAAACTCACCTTGCACGTAAGACAGACCCCGGGGTAAGGTAGAGGGGTGGGGAGAAGGTGGAAGGGTGGTTGGGAGCCCCTCCTGGGGACTCTGATTTCTGGGAGGGGAATTGTGTTTCTGTATTACCTTTAACTTGTCTATGTCTGTAACTATTCCTGTCTATTGTGTCTATCTCTGCTTGTACATTGTGCTGAGCTGTAAATAGAGCTTCAGTCCTTAACTTCCAGCTGGCTGAGTCTAGTCTGGGGGATTTTACAGAGTGAGGAGGGGCAGGGAACTCCCAAACCATCACACTGGATGAAAACATAGGTAACTCACAATTCCAGACTAACATTAATGACTTGGAATCCTGTAATTAAAGATGTGCCTGTTACCTCTGAACTTAAACAAATCAGTTGCTCGTCAGAAGTGCAAAGAGAGAAAGAGAGTTGTTGCAGGCTTCACTGCTGCCAGAAAAGTGGAGATGAAGCAATACAGTATGTCCTCTCACTTGTATGAAAACACTACAAAATATTTAAGGCAAGTATATTTTCCATATCACCCAGCAGCAGTCACTCAATAAAGTGATAGTTACTGAGATTTCTAGTTTCCTGGGAAATTAAGGAGAATAATAAACTGCTGCATTTACACTGCATTGCTAAAACTTAGTGATTAACAGTGATTTGTGAGCATATTTCTATAGCCATCCAAAATAACCAGCAGAATAAATTATCCTAGTTTGTAATGAGTGACCTCTGTGTGTGTGTGTGTGCATTTAAGTACTTTTTCTTCAACATACCAAGAGAAAAAATAATGGAATAAGGCAACAGACATAAACTTATTGCCTTTACTTGCCTTTTTCTAACTAAGTAGGTGACTGACAGAAACAAATCCCCTATACAGAAAATTCATGTATAATTTAATAAGGGGGTGTGTGTGTAAAACACACTGTGTAGGAATTTATTTGCCCCAACTCTTTTTGTTCCTTCTCTCATTTCCTCCACCTTTTTATCCAGAAAATAATCATTTGCCTAACAAGGAATGTTTCACCCCACACCTCTTGGAATAAAACAACATTGTCTGAGTATCCCATGTGGCTTCTGTGTTAGAAATGAGCACTTTCTCTTTGAAAAGGACAAGGAAAAAAATCACAACTTTCTTTTCAGTTTAACAGGTTCTGGTTAAAGTTATTCATTGAAATGATTTTATCATCACATATTCAATAACCTAACTTTAATCCCTCCACACTTTTAAACTCCCATGTTTATTTTCTGTTTTATAATTGGACTTAAAGCCCTAAAAAGTGTAACTAGAAATGAAACAAACATGACATGTAGTATAACCATCCTGTATAAAAGTCTTTCCATAAAAGGTGCTGCAAATTGCACATGCCAGGCACACATTGTGCTGGCACAGTACTGTTGTACAATCCAATACACAACATTTCAGCATTTCAAATCACCTTTTAATATTGCAGAATGGCAGCCATAATCCTTTTTTTTTCCCCCTCACAAACACTCAGTTGTATTCAAGAAAGAGCTAATGCACTTTCAGGCACTTGTGTTTAGAGAATCACAGTTCTGCCGTGGAGGTTCCTTGGCAGAAATGGATGGAGCAGCCTGAAAAGTCCTTTCTGACCTTTGCTCTTATCAAACAAAATAATTTTTTAGGAAAGTTTTTCTTCTCTTTGGGAAAACAAAACAAAACATAAACCACCAAAAAAAAAATCAACAAAACCCCAAGTCTTTTCATACATTACTAAGTTTTACTTTTCACACTTTCCCCTGTTTTCTTTGTACTGTATTTTTTTCTACTTTCATCAGTGGAATACAGGCAAAGAGGAGAGATTGTGTTTCCCTGCCTCTTTTTTGCACTTAAGAGAATAAATAGAAAGAGGAGAGATTGTGTTTCTCTACCTCTTTTTTGCACTTAAGAGAATAAATAGAAAGAGGAGAGATTGTGTTTCCCTACCTCTTTTTTGCACTTAAGAAGAGAATAAACAGAAAGAGGAGAGATTGTGTTTCCCTACCTCTTTTTTTTGCACTTAAGAAGAGAATAATAAACAGAAACTGTGTAACAGCATACAAAACATTAGTTTCTTTACCCTTCATTCAAACAGGGTCTTTTTTCCCCCACCAATTCTGTTAACCAGTTAGCCCAAGGGAGAATTGGATGTATTTGACATCTTTCAAGCCTCAGGGCCTAAAGCTCTTGAATTCATGCAAAGCTCTGTGGAGGATAGCACTCTGCTGGCATAATTCTCCAGTAAAGAAGCAATAGGAAGGGAAACAATCATCACTCATCTGAACCATGCCTAGCTTTATATAAGTGTCATGCAGCATTTTGTTCAGTAATCTCTCAGTTCTTCTTGTTCTCAAATAGAAAGACCAATAATCATGGCACTGGAGCATCATTAGCACACCTCTGACCACCTGCAAACACTACTAAGCTGTGCATTCCTACCAGCCCCAGTATGATTCCTAAGCAAATTGTCTGAACTGAAAAGCTGACAAGTGGGAAATGGCTTGAAGCAAAAAATGAGTCAGTAATGAAGTTCTAGCACTTTCTGTGGCAATGTATTCAGGCTACTGCTATTGTTTCCAACAATAAAAATCCCCAACTCTTAGAAAAACAGCAGCTATCATTCAAGTGATAAATAGTTACTGTCCTAAGCTTTTAGTGCCAAACTTATCCCTCTGTCACTGGTATTAGGTTTCATGTCAAAGCAAATGTAGAGGTGGGTTGTGTACAACTTTATGTGAGGATGTATTAAACATTGATGATTACTTAACAAGGGTTAACTAATGGTTTTAACAAGGGTTCATTGGTTTACACAAGGGTTCATTGGTTTACACAAGTATCTGTGTGGTTAAATTAGAAAAGAAAACCAAGTCTGTGACAGACAATTTATGCAGGGACAGTTGGATACTGTCTTCACTAGACAGCTAATGGCAATACAAGTCTTTTGTTTCCCTGCCTGTAGAATAAGGATGAAAGCAGAATTAAAATAACCAAAATAACAACAACAACCAAACAACCACCAAACCCTATGCATTATGTTGCTCTTTAAACTGTAATTGAAGTCCAGTTCAAATAAGGAAATTAATCATTAACCTTTTCTTTTTTCTCTCAGAGTCCCCAGCACAGGAAGGACATGGAACTGTTGGAGCAGGTCCAGAGGAGTNGCTTTCCCTGCTAATGAGGATGCAAATAAAGGCTTCAAAAGAGATGCTTATTGAGAGATCAGAAGTCTGGAAGCAATTCACATTTGGCTTTCAGGCAGTACCATACTTTTAAGTGACTCTTTGTATGAGTGCTGTTCTGTTACTCATATCAATCCACTGGAATAAGAAGACCAGTAAGTACAGAGACAGCATTATTCTACACTCCCACTGAGACTGAATAATAAGAACACTGGCAGACAGCATTAGCTTTGACTCTAGATCAAGAAACCCAGCATTTAAGAAAGCTAACAGAGTGAATCTGATCTTCATTTTCATGTCAGCATGAGCTTGTGCACTAATCTAGGCCTATTACAGATGTAAGAGTAGATCTCTTTGGTGAATTTACACAAAAGAAGAATTACATCTCAGTATAAAAAAGCATCTCTCACAATCAGCTTAATCAATTTACCTTGTTATATGTACCATAGTGGCATTGAAAGAGACTATTTAAGCAAAACCAGTTTAATCTTAGGTTTCATCTTAGATTGAGCATGTCCAAAGCATTTTATGAAAGAAAAGAGAGATTTCCCAGGTGTATGAACTGAACCAAATTCTGTTCTCACAATATGCAAACTAGAATCAAATCCTTTTCAGTCACTGTATTTGTAAGAGAAAAGCTGGTTATGGGAGACTTTGCATTAAGTATACAACCACACATTGACAAAGTTGCTGCAGTCACCACTGGCTGACTCCCTGTGCACGCTGCCCTCTAACTGCCCTATACCAAAACATCTCTGAAACTGCTCCTGTGTCAATGGAATCATTCCTAATATTGTTATTAGGGGAAATAAACTGAGAGAACAGAGGAAGCTCCCATCTGCCACTTTTAAATCCATGTTCACTGCATCTCAAAAAATGTGCTGCAAAGTCAGAAAAAAAAAAAAAAAACCACCGAGAAAAGTAACAAGCCAGAAGAACACTTTGGAATCATTTCTATACAGGCAATAGCTGGGCAAACAGTCCCTGGCCAGGATTTAGGAGGGATGAGAAAAGATCTATAAATACCTGTATCACTGACACTGTCTAGAAATTGATTTGTTTGTTGTTCTTAGAGTAATTATCTTGCATCATTGCGCCACCAGAAGGCTTAACACAAGCAAAGGAGATCATTTTCCTGTTTAGTGTATTCCTATAGCTATAAAAGTCCTTGTCCAATGATGCTGCCCAGGCTAGAGTATTGCAAAGTTTCAAGGGCAGAGTGGGCAAGTTCAGAGAATCATAGAATCAGTCAGGGCTGGAAGGGACCACAAGGATCATCCAGTTCCAACCCCCCTGCCATGGCCAGGGACACCCTACCCTAGATCAGGCTGGCCACAGCCTCATCCAGCCTGGCCTTAAACACCTCCAGGGATGGGGCCTCAACCACCTCTCTGGGAAACCCCTGCCAGGCTCTCATGCTGAAGAACTTCCTCCTCACATCCAGTCTGAATCTCCCCACCTCCAGTTTTGCTCCATTCCCCCTAGTCCTGTCAC
>WBNM01040117.1:11330-21605 GCA_013399055.1 Ramphastos sulfuratus
CACTCAATGCCTCTGTCCATGGCACCAACAAAGATGTTGAACAAGACTGGTCCCAGGACTGATCCCTGAAGGACTCCACTTGTCACTGCCCTCCACTTGGACATGGAGCCATTGGCAGCCACTCTTTGGGTGGGGCCATCAAGCCAGTTCTTTACCCATCCAGTGCTCCACCCATCACACCCATGTCTCACCAGCTTGGAGACCAGGATGTGGTGTGGGACAGTGCTGAAGGCTTTGCTCAGGTCCAGGTCAATGCCATCAGTTGCTCACACCTCATCTATTCATGTTGTGACCTGTTCATAGAAGGCCACCAGGTCTGTCAGGCAGGATTTGCCCTTGGTGAAGCCATGCTGAGTGTACCCAGTCACCTCTTCACTATTCTCCTGTCTCAGTAGTGCCTCCAGGAGGATCTGCTCCACGATCTTAGTGGGCACAGAGGTGAGACTGCCTGGCCTTCATGAAGAGAAATGTGTTTAAGATGATTAACTAGAAAGAAAAGAAACGCATTTCAGAAAGGACCTTCTTTCCTTTCAAACACTTGAGCTTCAAGTGGCTGAAGCACATCAAGACTGCCAGAAAGATGTTTGCCCTGATCTACTACCTCTTCCTATCATGATTTTTACTACTGGCAGATGGATCACTGGGCTAGACAGAACCTGTGTGCTGCCCTGTACAGGTGCTCACTGCAGGGAGACACATTTAGTATAGTACTCACATGGGTTTCATATGTCTGTCTTTATAATCCCTTAAAAACCGAAGAAACAAAACCAGCCCATGATCAACTGCTACCATTTGAAAACCCTCCTGCTCTTCAGTCTTAGGTTCCACCTCAGATTCAAAGAAATACTTGACAATTTCTAGAATCTGCAGAAAATTTCAGGCTGCAGAATCTGCAGCTTAGAGAAAAGCTATTTCTAGAAGTATGTGTTCTTAAATTGATGAGTTTGATTTGGTTGTGTGGTAGAACCTTATCTAGTAAGTATACATCACATGCAAGATGCCAACAAAAGCCACATGAATAAAATCATAGCATCATCGAATGGTAAGGTTGGAAGGGACCTCAAAGCTCATCTAGTTCCAACCCCCTGCCATAGGCAGGGACACCTCCCACTAGCACAGGTCACTCAAGGCCTCATCCAACCTGGCCTTGAACAGCTCCAGGGAGGGTGTGGAGCACAGAATCACCCAACATGATCAAAGATCACGTTGGGGGATTCTGTGCACCACAACCTCCCTGGGCAACCTGTGCCAGTGTCTCACCACCCTCACTGCAAACAACTTCTTCCTAACATCCAGTTTCAATCTCCCCTCTGCCAGTTCAAACCCATTGCCCCTTGTCCTGTCATTACAAGACCTTGTCAATAGTTCCTCCCCAGCCTTCCTGTAGGCCCCCTTCAGATAGTGGAAGGCTTCTATAAGGTCTCCTCAAAGCCTTCTCTTCTCGTCTTCTATCTGTCAGTGATACTCGGGCCCTTCTTTTTTCAGCTTAGGTCTTATTTTGCCATTTTCTTTTACATCTGAGCACTGGAATCAGGAGTGAGTGAGCAAGCTTTAAAAACATGCAGAAGACAAGATTTACTCTTTAGGTAGAATTTCCCATCCAATCTTCCAGAGTAGAAATTCAAAACACATTTCCACATACTTGTCCCAAATACACACTTTCCATGGCTATGACATTAAGAAGTCAGGCATGTGCACTTGAGATGCACAAGCTATCTACTCCAGTCTGCTCAAAGACACTGCACACATTTGGCAGAGATCAACCCACGCCTATTTTAGCAAATCAGAACACAGAGAATGCTGTTTTAACTACCTGTCAGTGCTGGCACCAGTGCTGTGTAACATCTTTGTCAGTGAAATGGACAGAGGAATCAGTGCACCCTCAGCAAGTGTGCAGATGGCACCAAGCTGTGTGGCACAGTCGACTTGCTAGAGGGCAGGGATCCATCCAGAGGGACCTGCACAGGCTGCAGAGCTGTGCCCAGGCCAACCTCATGACATTCAACAAGGCCAAGGGTAAGGTCCTGCACNGGTTTGAAGTGGCAGAGGGGAGATTGCAACTGGATGTTAGGAGGAAGTTGTTTGCAGTGAGGGTGGTGAGACACTGGCACAGGTTGCCCAGGGAGGTTGTGGCTGCTCCCTCCCTGGAGGTGTTCAAGGCCACGTTGGAGGGGGCCTTGAGTGACCTGTACTAGTAGGAGGTGTCCCTGCCTATGGCAGGGGGTTGGAACTAGATGATCCTTGAGGTCCCTTCCAACCTTACCATTCTATGATTCTACCTTTCTCTTTACAGATTAATCCTGATAAGATGCCAAAAATCATTGATAGAGGTCTCCCTAATCTATGATGGTATTTTCAAAATTATTATACATTACTTAAAGTAATAGATAAATATAGATCCTATCCCAACTACTCAACCATGCATCATTTAGTGCTCCCTTGGCACGCCTAAACTCACACCCATCTGCCAGAAAAGCATTCTGGACAATCAGCAAGGTGAAACCACGCAAGCAGATGGTGCCCAGTGATAGGCTGTCAAATGTAAATTACTGATTTCCAAAGAAATACCTACTAATGGCAAAGACCAACTAATTAGGCTGCATAAGGCATTGCAACACCATCCTATTTCATCACATCTGTTGGCAAAATGAACTCTTAAATCATTTCTGGGCACTTTGCCCCAAAACATCCCTTTCTGGCAAGACATCCATTTGAAGTATTCTTCTTAGAATATAGAGTGATTACCATTCTGTTTAGCACCCAAATAATTACATACAGTTGTTTAAAAACCTAACCAACCAAACAAGCAAACTTGACCATTCAATTCTAAGAACAGAGTTACAGGACTAGGAAAGTTACTAGAGTTGAGTAAACCCAGCAATTCTTGATTTACTGAAAAAAAAAACCAAACCAAACCAACAAACCCTTAATCTTTTTTTTTTGGAAGACATATATTAAAGTCTCAAAGTGTCAAGGAAAAGTTTAGATTTATTTATACATACATTTCTATGGTGACAATGGGCTGGATCTTCCAGCACTTCAAACACAAGTCATTGCAGGGTCAACATTTTCTTTTAGGCCAAAGTAGGAAGAATAATCAAGCCCAACATCTGCTTTACACAGCACAAGTGACTGCCAAATAAGCCATATTAGCTGCGTGGTTATTTGCACTTCTGAACATTAACAGCCAGAAATACAGAACTACAAATAATATTGCACATTTGGATCTTCAGCTTTACCTTTTACAGTTAATTATTTTCAGTATTCAAAGTCCTGATGCCTGACATGGCTTTTTGGGAGAACACTTGCCTCTCTATCTGCAGGAAGAAAGACCTCCCTACTCACTAGAAACCGAGACATCTGCTCTAAGATGAACTTAAGAGTTCATTTAATTAGACAGAACTAATTTAAAATATGTTATTATTAAATATGCCATTCTTTGGAATAACTGCTTTACTCTGCTCTCCTCTGCTCTCCACAGACCCCACCTGGAGTCCTGTGTACAGTTCTGGAGCCCCCAGCACAGGAAGGACATGGAACCGTTGGAGCCAGTCCAGAGGAGGCCACAAAGATGCTGAGAGGGCTGCAGCAGCTCNCGTGGTGAACCCACTATTCAGAGAGCAGTGAATTCCAGTTCTGTAAACATTATTGAGCATGTTATTGAAAAGGTTTATTGTATTTAGCATCAGAATTAGGACCAATGTCAATTTAAATAAATGCAATGCCCAAAGACTTGAATTAGCAACTTGGTTTTGTGGCTGATGCATGTATTTCATCCAGTACGTTCCTGAGGCTTCCAACACAAACCTCTTCTTTTTGATGTTTCATACAGGTTTGCTTCCATATCTCTTCAAGCCTTTCATCTGAAATGTCCATGCCAATGTTGCAGAGGATTTGTGCAATCTACAAAATAATACAAATCATGTTAATTCTGGTTAACATTTTCTTTAAACTACATAGAATCTGCTTTTTACATATATTAGCAATCTCTATTTCCCAAAGAATATTTTCCCACTCTTAAATAAAAACTACAGACTACATCCTGCATCCTTAACCAAAAAATGGTTTATATTTAAGTAAATCTGAATCTTACTGGGATGAAAGCTCTCATGTACAAAATTGTCTTTAGTTAATAAAGTAATGTTGAAGCAACACCAACACTGGAAAAAATCAAACACAGAAGTTTCAGGGAAAGCAAGTGGTTTTTAAAAGCCCCAAGTCAAGTCCTCTCTATCCACTGTAGTTTTACTGTCTGCAGTTATCATCATAACTCAGTGGGAGGTGTCCCTGCCTATGGCAGGGAGTTGGAACTAGATGATCTTTGAGGTCCCTTTCAACCTTACCATTCTATGATTCTATATTTGCTGCATTTCACAGCAAGAATATTATATGCAAGACCCTCAATTTGCATAAATAAGTGGGTGAAATGACTAAAACGGAATGGTTCACATCAACTTTGGGTCTTTCTAGAGCTTTACACCAAAGTAAATCAGCAGATTTTCTTTTCTTCCCATGTTTTCTCACTCAAATGCTTCCTGCTACATGCCTTGTTACACTGACCCACTGACTCCTTAGGAGAAGGAGGCTTCAGAAAAATATTGACATGACCTGTGCTTCTGTTAGCATTAGCAAACATTTGTCTTCTTCAATTGCAGTGTCTGTGTGTATGTGTGCTGTATTTGTGTTTTGGGGACTTTATGCATGCTTTAATAAAGTAAGATCTCTAACACAGTCAAATCAATCCTGTCTGTCATCTTTTTCTAAAACTTTTATATAAAAATAGGCCTGAGCCACAATACAGCAAATCTGCAGCTGGAGGAAATGAGGAAAACATAGACTACATTTTCTTTCTTTAAGCATAGGTGTTTCAGTTAATAATATCACTCATTAAAAAAATAAAACTAATTTCACCTAATTTAGTGAAATGTAGAAGTTTGAGCTAATAGCAATATTTCCTTACAGGACACCACTGCAGGAAAAATTAAGGAGCTACATGCTCTCAGAACCTCTCCTAATCTGCAAGTCTGTTTGAGGAGAGATGGTTTGGGCAAAATTTTCCATTGATAATCTCTGTGACAGAAGGTAGTTTTACACATCAGCAACAATTTTGTGGGGCTTTTTAAGACATCTACTCATAGAATACCTTAGGTCAGAAGAGATCTCTGGAGATCATCATCTAATTACATAGTTAGCAGGGCTAACTACCATTAAACCACGTTGCTCAGGATCATGCTCAGAAACTTGAAAACACACAAGGGTGGGAATTTCACAGCTGCTTTGCTCGTCTCACATTCCAAAATATTATTCAAATATTGTTCAAAATGAAGATGCTCAGAGGGCTGCAGCAGCTCTGCTATGAGGACAGGCTACAAGAGTTGGGGTTCTGCAGCTTGGAGAAGAGAAGGCTTCCAGGAGACCTTAGAGTAGCCTTCCAGGATCTGAAGGGGGCCTACAGGAAGGCTGGGGAGGGACTATTGACAAGGTCTTGCAATGACAGGACAAGGGGCAATGGGTTTGAACTGACAGAGGGGAGATTGAAACTGGATGTTAGGAGGAAGTTGTTTGCAGTGAGGGTGGTGAGACACTGGCACAGGTTGCCCAGGGAGGTTGTGGCTGCTCCCTCCCTGGAGGTGTTCAAGGCCAGGCTGGACGAGGCTTTGAGTGACCTGTTCTAGTGGGAGGTGTCCCTGCCTATGGCAGGGGGTTGGAACTAGATGATCCTTGAGGTCCCTTCCAACCTCACCATTCTATGATTCTGTGAATATTTGAGCATGCAAGTGGCAACAGCCTGGCATACCTCCCCATATTACATACTGTGGTGGTTTGAGGCTAATTGGAAATTTTACTGAGACAAATTAAATCCTTAGCTCTGAGAAGAAACAAAAGCAATAAAGTCACCTATATCACTCACTCTTCTGCTGAGAAGCTCAGCTAGTCAAAATATATCTCAGACACTCTCTGCTCACACACTGCTCAGTGAGTTCTCAGCAGTTGTTGTTCTGTTCCTTTTCACTCTGGCAGTCTGTGGTTGCTTTCTGCCTTAACTCTAATCCGACCTAACCCTTTATTTCCTCTAACCTCCTCGTTGTCTTTTTGACATCTCACCTCGTATCTCTCTAGATTTATCACATGAGATATACAGGGATTGATCTGGGTATTGCTGAAGGGAAGGAAAAGGGGGAAAAGGGGTGGGGAGGAGGTTTGTGTCGGGATCCTCCTGGCAATCTGATTGTTTTGGAGAGATTTTGTGTTTCTCTATTACTTTTAACTTGTATATAACTCTATATTGTGCATGTATCTGCTTGTAAATTGTGCTAAGCTGTAAATAGAGCTTCACTCCTTAACTTCCAGCCAGCTGAGTCTAGTCTGGTTTCATTGTGTGTGTGTGGGTAACTCTCAAACCATTACACATATTAAGTTGGATCTACCACCTTTATGAATAATTTCTGATGTGAAGAGTATGTACTTTTTAGAGTTGAATGGCTCTAAAGAAACATAGTAATGCAGCAACAATAAACTTGACAATCTGTTCATTTGATAATATGACTTAAACTGGATGTTAGAAGGAAGTTCTTTACAGTGAGGGTGGTGAGGCATTGGTACAGGTTGGCCAGGGAGATTGTGGGGCACAGAATCACCCAACGTGATCAAAGATCACGTTGGGGGATTCTGTGCCCCACAACCTCCCTGGAGGTGTTCAAGGCCAGGTTGGACAAGGCCTTGAGTGACCTGTTCTAGTGGGAGGTGTCCCTGCCTATGGCAGGGGGTTGGAACTGGATAATCTTTGAGGTCTCTTCCAACCCTTCCATTCTATGATTCTATGACTTCCCACTCCTACATGGCTAAAGGCAACTTTGAAGAATATTGTGAAAAAAACCCCACTGTACCTCTGCCTTTGGTCTTGTTTTAAAGAAGTCTCTTTCATCCACTCCCATTTGACTGAAGACAGAAGGGAACAGTAATGAATAAGCATTGCCCTGATCACCATAATTAGTTCTGTCACTGACACGGCGAATCCGAGGAGCAGGAATATCCGAACGAATACTTGGAACACCACACACTGGATAACCTGTGGAAATCAGCCAACAGGCAGCACAGAAAAGTGTGCATGTAAAGGAGAATGGCAGGGAGTATAAAGCATTTTGCATGAAAAATTAACAAACTTGGTATTTCATTTCACACAGGTTCAATAATACATATTTTTCTTCCTCATCTCTTTTTTCATGTTTCTAGAATTGCTAGCTTCAGCTGCACCACAAAGCATGACAAAAGGAAATCCTGCAGTAATATTCTAGTACTTATTCACTATTTCCAGCTGAAAACATTTTCAGGTGATTCCAAGAAGATGCTGTTCTCATAAAATTACTAGCATAATTTCTCAAAGACATCAAGATTAACTTTCATGTTTTGAAATGTGGCACTGGGTTAAGAACTGCCTGGAGGGCCAGGCCCAGAGAGGGGTGGTGAATGGTGCCACATCCAGTTGGCAGCTGTCACTAGTGGTGTCCCCCAGGGATAAGTGCTGGGCCCAAACCTGTTTGAATATCTTTCCTGATGATCTGGACGAGGGGATCAAGTCCACCATTAGTAAATTTGCAGATTACACCAAGCTGGGAGCAAGTGTCAACTACTGAGGGCAGGAGGGCTCTGCAGAGGGACCTTTGACAGGCTGGACAGATGGGCACAGTCCAATGGCATGAGATTACAGNCAACAAGTCCAAGAGCAAGGTTCTACACTTTGGTCACAACAACCCCATGCAGCACTACAGGCTGGAGACAGAGTGGCTGGAGAGCAGCCAGGCAGAAAGGGACCTGGGGGGACTGGTTGACAGCTGACTGAACATGAGCCAGCATTGTGCCCAGATGGCCATAAAGGCCAATGGTATCCATGCCTGTATGAGGAATAGTGTGATCAGCAGGACTAGGGACATCATTCTGCGCCTGTACTTGGCACTGGTTAGGCTGCACCTTTAGTACTGTGTCCAGTTCTGGGCCACTCAATTTAAGAAATATCTTGAGATGCTCAAATTGTCCAAAGAAGGGTATCAAGGCTGGTGAGGAGGTTGGAGTACAGGCTCTGTGACGACTGGCTGAGGGAGCTGGGGCTGTTTAGCCTAGAGGAGGCTCAGGGGAGACCTTATTGCTCTCTACAACTACCTGAAAGGAGGTTGTAGCCAGGTGGGGGTTGGTCTCTTCTGCCAGACACCCAGTGACAGAAAAATAGGACACAGACTCACGCTGCACCAGGGCAGGTTTAAGCTGGATGTTAGGAAGAAGTTCTTCACAGAGTGATTGGCATTGGAATGGGCTGGTGAAGTCACCGCCCCTGGAGGTGTTTAAAAAAAGACTGGATGTGGCACTTAGTGCCATAGTTTAATTTGTTAGATGGTATTGGGTAATAGGTTGGACTTGATAATCTCAAAGGTCTTTTCCAACCTGGCTGATTCTGTGAATACATTAACAACGCTAAACACTCAAGTCACACAAACTTCCAAGCCACAACCCCAAACAAACTTAATTTAAATAAATTAAATTCATTGTTGTACATTGCTAGAACCTGCAGCAATACCTTTTAAGCTTGTTCCTGATTTTATCCTAAATAATGCTCAAAAGTGAGAAGCACAGTCCACTGTACTTACGGATTGTTGGGAGACCACCTACTACAGCATTATACTGAGAAGAAGTTGTTTGATAGTTTGCAAATACACAATCTGTTGATCTACGTGTTTCTGGGGTCTCTTCTGAGCTTCCCAGTTCTCTTAATGCAACATGTTCCTTCAGCAGTGGCTTCTCATTTACATCTTCAGGTACAAGAGCATCTATTTTTTTCTCTATAAACAAATGTCATGGTACATTCAGAATTTATTATCAGTGCATTATAGACCAAGAAGTTAAAACCATTGCTTGAATCCCTGCAAAACTACAAACCACAGCAGAAACTAAAAATCAGTATGGCCTATGGCAGGGGGTTGGAACTAGATGATCTTTGAGGTCCCTCCCAATCTTACCATTCTATGATTCTAAAACTGTAGGAAATTAATCTGTATTTGTAGTAATCACAGAATCAACAAACCAAGAAGCAAAAATGATTCTAAGAGATTTGTTACTGTCTCCTAATTTATAGGGTATTTTCAGCATGCAATGTAGAACTTCACAGTTTCAAAATAGATTTGCATCTGAGGCTGTGCTAGTGATAAGCAAGGACTAAATGCACTCCTTAAAGCCTACCCTCCTTAAGGACCACCTAGTCTACAAAAGCCTTTCAATAACTGTCCTTTCAATAACTGCTATAAGAAAAAGACTATATTCACTTAATTTCCCAGTGTTAAATCACCTACCTTTTGTAATTATTTTTGCTTCAAATTCTTTAACAGCCATTTTGTCTTTCCAGTTCAGGTACTTTGTGAAGTCCAGGTAATTAATCAGACCATCTTTATCCAAATCACAACACTCAAATAAGGAATCTAGGAGCTCATGATCTAGATTCACATTAAGCTGAAAACAGCACTTTAACAGGTTGTTCTTGTCTATCATTCCATCACCATTCTATGGGAAATAAAATAGTTTTGTAACAGCCATTATAAAAAGCCTCCACCAAAAGGAACACATATGCAACTACATGAATTTTTCTCTCTCTCTCTCTTTCTATATATACACACACACACACACACACACCAAGAACCAGAAGAGTAACGTTACTGAGTACAAAAAGACCCTGAACTATTCAGAAATTAAAAACATAGAATCATAGAATGGTAAGGTTGGAAGGGACCTCAAAGATCATCTAGTTCCACCCCCCTGCCATAGGCAGGGACACCTCCCACTAGAACAGGTCACTCAAGGCCTCGTCCAACCTGGCCTTGAACACCTGATATCTATATCTATATAGATATAGATATATATGCACACACACACACACACAGCCTGAGCACCAGGCACACCATTCCAGAAGAGTAACATTACTGAGTACAAAAAGAAACCCTGAAATATTCAGAAATTAAAAACATGAACATAAAAGTGTCAGTAAATAATTTTCAGTTTAAATAATAGTGACTGGCAAGTAAAAAAAGTTTGACAGGGTATCATAACAAGTTAACAACCTTATCATAAATGCTGAGGTAAAGCCAAGAATTATTTTGAAAGTAGGGCATCAGTCTCTGTACATGTTACTACTAACACTGTACTGTGTGCAGTTCTGGAGCCCCCAGCACAGGAAGGACATCGAAGTGTTGGAGAGGGTCCAGAGGAGGCCACAAAGATATCAGAGGGCTGCAG
>WBNM01040170.1:0-14681 GCA_013399055.1 Ramphastos sulfuratus
TTCAACGAGGGGAAGTGTAGAGTCTGGATGTCAGCTCCCCTCAGCCTCCTTTTCTCCACACTCAACACCTCCAGCTCCCTCAGCTGCCTCCCCAGCCCTATTCTCCAGACCCTTCCCCAGCTTTGTTGCCCCTCTCTGGACNCATGAAAGAAAAAGATAATAATTTAATTATATATATTTTTTTTTCTAAAGCAGGAAAAGAGACCTGTCTGCACATGACAGGGAGTGCATATTAACAAGATAATATTAGCATCAGTCTGTACTTTTCCAGTCAGACAGCTGGAATTATTCATGGCAATAGAAGCTGCTGTAAAATCTGATGGTGGTTGCTGTCTGACTGTAAGTCTAAATGTGCAACAGTAAACCTCAGCCTCAGGAGAGTTTCAGACTTCCAATAATTACTCTATGGCTATAAATGATTATGGCATTAATGCCTGAATTGCTGCTGCTGCTGCAAGAGACTAATTACCCAGGTGATGCTGTCAGCACTTGTAGCTGTTGGTGTTTCTTCTTCTCCTGATCTTGGCTTCTGCAAGATTAAGCTGCTGAAGGGCCTGGAGCATCTCTGTGAGGAGGAAAGGCTGAGAGCCCTGGGGGTGGTGAGCAGCCCCAGAGGGGATCTGAGCAATGCTCTGTAAGAGCTAAAGGGTGGGGGGCAAGAGACTGGGGCCAGATTGTTGTCAGTGGTGCCCAGGGACAGGATAAGGAGCAATGAGCACAAACTGGAACCCAGGAGGTTCCACCTGAACAGGAGGGGAAGCATCCTTGGTGTGAGGCTGCTGGAGCCCTGGAGCAGGCTGCCCAGAGAGGCTGTGGAGGCTTCTTTGGAGAGCTTCCAACCCGCCCTGGGCATTGTGCTGCTGGGCAGGCTGCTGTGGGTGCCCTGCTGGAGCAGTGGGGTTGGACTGGAGGATCTCCAGAGGTCCCTTCCAAGCCCCATGCTGGGATTCTGGGACAGCTTTTTAAAAGAGCTCTGTGTGAGTGTCTGTGTATGGCAGGAGCTGCTCCATGCTGCCACAGCCTCCTGCTGTTCTGGAGCAGTAATTCCCATCCCTCTGCAGTTTGTTTTGTGTTGTACCAGAGCAGCAAATAAAATTCTCTGCTTTATTTACAGCAGAACGTTTTTTAAAACACTGCCAGCCCTAGCAGAGAACAGTTAGTTTAATTTATCCTTGTTGACTTCTTTAGGCATTAAAAATGCACAGAGAAGAAGGAAAAAAAAAAAAAAAAAAAAGCTTTGGCAAAATTTAGAGGAGCAAAGAATGTGTTGGGAATTGCAATGCAGAGGGGTGGCCGAGCTGGGGGTGAGGAGGGAACAGTGGCAAGGACACATTTCAACACAGGATGTGGGAAATGGACATTAGGAGGGCAGTGAAATACTGCAACAGGCTGCCCAGAGGTGTGGTGGAGGTCTCATCCCCAGAGCTTGATGGGGCTCTGAGCAAGCTGTCCCTGCTGGCTGCAGGGGGGGTGGACAAGATGAGCTCTGAGGGTCCCTTCCAACCTGCTGCATTCTGTGGTTCTAAACTCATCCAGGGCCAGAAGCAAGAGAGATGCAGCTGGAGTGAAAGTTTAGCTCCAGTGGAAGCAAGAGAGAAGCAGATGCTGGTTTCAGGAGTGGGCACTGCAGCAGCCAGGATGCATCTCGTGGCTGCAGCTGCTTTCTGTGCACATCAAAGCAGGCAAAATGGATTACAGCATAAAAATAGAGCAGTAAAGAGTAATTGATTGCTCTCTGCTGAAGTAACAGCCCCAACAAGGCATCAGCCTAGGAAAATACAATGGCACACGAGCCCCAGATGGTTTCTTTAGGGTAATACATGGGGCCTTAAGTAGACATAATGGTGAGGAATTGAAAGCAGTGACACTGAGTGTGAGTATTGGGAAGGATTGCTGAGAGTTACACTGGAAACTGCCTTCTGATGCCTTCCCTGCTTCACAGCAGCTGCATTTCAGCATCTGAAGGGGACCCACAGGAAGGCTGGGGAGGGATCTTTAGAAGGGCTTGCAACGAGGGGCAATGGCTTTGAGCTGGAGCAGGGCAGGTTTGGGTTGGACATCAGGAGGAAGTTCTGCACAGTGAAGGTGGTGAAGCACTGGAACAGGTTGCCCAGGGGTGTGGTTGAGGCCCCATCCCTGGAGACATTAAGACCAGACACCTGGTGTGTGCCTGGGCAGCCTGCTCTAGCTGGAGGTGTCCCTGCTGGCTGCAGGGGAGTGGCTAAGATGACCTTTGAGGGTCCCTTCCAACCCAATGCAATCTGTGGATGACAGGAGGGTGTTTGCTGGTGTAGAGCTCAGCAAGGCCAGTCCCAAGCCCTTCCATTTCCTTGTATTCATCCTCTTTGCCCTCTCTCAGCAGTTCCTCCTGGCTGTGACAGAGCAGACCTGTGCTGGAGTCTCTTGCAGGCTTTCTAAAGGCTTTGCCTCACACCTCCCCAGCCTGCAGTGTCTGGTTTTAGTCCTGCCTAGGAAACTTTTTTACACCCTCAAGTCACTCACCCTGAAGGATGAGCACCACTGTTCACAGCTCCATCAGGTCACTGTTCCTCTCTTTGCCTGTGAATTTTATCTCAGCTTTGGCAGTGAAATGGAAGAGCATCATTTCAGTTCTCAGCAGCTTCTTACCTCTTCAACAATCTCATTCTTTGCTCTTATTTATTAGAGCAGGATATGTTAAAAATTGCATGGTGAAGGGTTACAGTCAAGCCCATGATGTTAAAGAGGGAAGGGCTCATTAGGCTTCTCTGTGGCTTTAAAGTGACCAGATTTATATAACATCTATTAACAGGACCATTAAGTGATCCTCCTAGACCTGAAGTCCTTAACAGAGCCTTTTACAGTTCCCTCTTGACTTAAAAATGCATTTCTGGGGACCATATCCAACCACACTGATCAGAGGGACTTTTGTGAGAAATTTCTTCAGAATGAGGAAGGGCAGAAAAAAACCCAAAAAAACAACCACCTGAGTAGAATGAGCAGCTCATTGATTTCCTTTGGCATGGGGAAGGTGAAATTGCCCAAAAGGTAGTGGCCACCATCAGCTCCTGCTGACTGATCTCCTCCAGAGCACTTGAGAAGTCTGATTGTGATGAGTGCAGAGAAAAAGGCTCCTTGTGCCTGACAGAGGGAATGGCTGGGGAGGAGAGAGGGAATGAGTGAGGAGGAGAGAGGGAATGAGTGGGGAGGAGAGAGGGAATGAGTGGGGAGGAGAGAGGGAATGGCTGGGGAGGAGAGAGGGAATGAGTGGGGAGGAGAGAGGGAATGAGTGGGGAGGAGAGAGGGAATGAGTGGGGAGGAGAGAGGGAATGAGTGGGGAGGAGAGAGGGAATGAGTGGAGAGGAGAGAGGGAAAGAGTGGGGAGGAGAGAGGGGATGGCTGGAGAGGACAGAGGGAATGTCTGGGGAGGAGAGAGGGAATGGCTGGAGGGGACAGAGGGAATGGCTGGGGAGAAGAGAGGGAATGTCTGGAGGGGACAGAGGGAATGGCTGGGGAGGAGAGAGGGAATGGCTGGAGGGGACAGAGGGAATGGTTGAAGGGGACAGAGGGAATGGCTGGAGGGGACAGAGGGAATGGCTGGAGGGGACAGAGGGAACTCTCCTCTGTGTGAATGCTTGGGAGGGTTGCTGAGGCTTGGGGGTGGATTGGTCTGCAGATGAAATGAAGCTGGTCAGGGCCAGGGCACAGTCCCCTTGCTGAAGCAGGTTGCCCATGCTGGTCCTTGCTGCCTTCTCTGGCCATGGCTCCTGGTTGTGCTCAGGAGAGCTCTGCTGTGGGGACAGGCGGGAAGGGTTGGGGCTGCTCAGCCTGGAGAAAAGAAGGCTGCAGGGAGAGCTTTGAGCAGCCGTCAGTACCTGAAGGGGCTGCAGGAGAGCTGGGGAGGGACTTTGGACAAGGGCTGGGAGTAACAGGATGAGAAGGAATGGATTGTAGCTTGAGGAGGGCAGATTTAGAGGGGAGATGAGGAAGAGATTCTTGCCAGTGAGGGTGGGGAGACACTGGCACAGGTTGAGGGTGGTGAGACACTGGCACAGGTTTCCCAGGGAGGCTGTGGAGCACAGAAGCCCCCAATGTGATCTTTGATCACATTGGGTGCTTCTGTGCTCCACAGCCTCCCTGGAGGGGTTCCGGACCAGGCTGGAGGAGTCCGTGAGCCCCCTGAGTTGGATGTGTTCAGCCTGGAGAAGAGAAGGCTGCAGGGAGACCTTTGAGCAGCCTTCCAGCTCCAGGAGAGCTGGGGAGGGACTTTGGACAAGGGCTTGTAGACCTGAATTGGTGATGTAGATGCTGCCCATCTAGATTCTAGCCTTAAGAATAGAATCCTAGAATGGATTATAGAAACATAGAATGCATTGGCTTGGAAGGGACCCTCAAAGGTCCCCCCAGCAGCAAGCAGGAGCTTTAACTGCATCGTAGCAGCAAACAACTCAAGTTCCAGCACAGTGCCTGGCAGTAAGGTTCATGATTTTGGAAGCTTTCACTCCTCAGCTCCAGCCAGACACTGCCCAGCCTGTATTGGTGCTGGGGATTGGCTCTAAGCCTCTGTAAATGAGGACAAAGCCAGAGGGTAAGTTTTCAATGCCTGGCACACTCAACTCTTCATGGACTAAGCACCTCTGACAAGTTGGGGAGGGATCTGCTTCACCTGCTAAGAGGGAAGGAGACAAATTGATTCTCATCAGGCTTCCTTTTATTGATTGGCAGCTTAACATTTATCAGCTCAGAGCTGCCATTTGGTGAAGTGGTATTGCAGAGGTCAGGCTGATGGGCCAGGAGGTTCTGTTTGCATTTCTAGAGGTGATCTTTGCTGGGCCTTCCTTGGCTGCTTTTACCTGCTTTGAGGACTCAGGATGTAGAAGCAGTGAGGGGTAAGGATGCAAAGGTCTCCTCCCAGCCTTCATCCCTAACTTCTGAAGGACAATTTATTTTTTTAAGCATCTCTTTTGGTGTTCATCAGTGGATTTTAGCTGCTGTCTGATTTCCTTCTCTCCCTGCATCACCAGCAGCCTGGTTGAGCATCAAGAGGTGATTGAGTCAAACATAGAATCAGTCATAGAATGATAGAATCAGGTAGGGCTGGAAGGGACCACAAGGAGCATCCAGCTCCAACCCCCCTGCCATGCCCAGGGACCCCTCACACTAGCTCAGGCTGGCCACAGCCTCATCCAGCCTGGCCTTAAACACCTCCAGGAATGAGGCTTCCACCACCTCCCTGGGCAACCCCTGCCAGGCTCTCAACTCTCTCCTGGTGAAGAACATTGGTTTTGAGTCACTCCAACAACGAAATAGACATGAAAGATTTTGTTTCTGGGGTGTTTGTACTGACCATATCCTAAATTCATGCTAAATTCAGCTGAAAATGAGGCAGGATGGCATCAGTGCTTCAAGTCTACCTGAGCTGTCATGTTCTTGGTTGTCACACTCCAGGAAATACAGAGTGACAGAATCATGAAGGCTGGAAAAGCTCTCAGAGGTCATTGAGTCCAACCACCAACCTCAGGCCATGCAACCATGTCCCAGAGTGCCATATCCACACAGGGACACCTCCCTCTGGGCCAGACAGAACCACAGAATAGAATCACAGAATGGGTTAGGTTGGAAAGGACCTCAAAGCTCAGCCAGTTCCATGGGCAGGGACTAGAAGAGGTCACTCAAGGTCTTATCCAGCCTGGTCCTGAACACCTCCAGGGAGGCTGTGGAGCACAGAAGCACCCAATGTGATCTTTGATCATGTTGGGTGCTTCTGTGCTC
This sequence comes from Ramphastos sulfuratus, assembly GCA_013399055.1. Lineage (NCBI taxonomy): Eukaryota > Metazoa > Chordata > Aves > Piciformes > Ramphastidae > Ramphastos > Ramphastos sulfuratus. The sequence continues at coordinate 5,752 of WBNM01040170.1, forward strand.
CACAACCTCCCTGGGCAACCTGTGCCAGTGTCTCACCACCCTCACTGGCAAGAACTTCTTCCTAACATCCAGTTTCAATCTCCCCTCTGCCAGTCCAAACCCATTCCCTCCTCCTCCTGCCATCACAAGCCCTTGTCAATAGTCCCTCCCCTGCCCTCCTGTAGCCCCCTTCAGACCCTGGAAGCCCACTCCTTGGTCTCCTGGAAGCCTTCTGCTCTCCAGGCTGCAAAGCCCCAAGATCTTCAAAGTCTCTTCCAACTGAAGCCACTCTGATACCCCAGAGAGAGAGGACAGGAGATGGTCTCCAGGCCCCCTCCCATCCTAAGGCATCCAACAAACCCACAACAACAATTCCCTGCTGCCAACCTCTGACTCGAGCCTCTCTTTGCTTCTGGAACTCTGCGCTGCTCTGATTTGATTTCCTTTGCCTTCCTTTCAATCACACCAAATCAGGGGTGGGTTTGGGGTTGTTTTTTCAACACTTTCCCCCCTCCCTGTCTCCTAGGAAACTGACCTGATGACCTTCAACATCTCGATGCACCGCTCGTGGTGGCGGGAGCATGGACCGGGCTGCGTGCGGCGAGTGGTGCGGCCCTCGGCCCCTGGCATCCTGGAGGACTACTCCTATGTCTCTGTGACAGGCTGCATCATCGACTTCCAGTACCTAGAGGTCATCCACAGTGGCATCCAGATCCTCCTCTCTGTAAGTTCTCCCAGCACAGAATCATAGAATCATAGAATGGGAAGGTTGGAAGGGACCTCAAGGATCATCTAGTTCCAACCCCCTGCTATAGGCAGGGACACCTCCCACTAGCACAGGTCACTCAGGCTCCAACCTGGCTTTGTACACCTCCAGGGAGGTTGTGGAGCACAGAAGCACCCANTCTGAGGTTCTGGGATTCTGTCAGCAGTGGAACAGAGGTTGTGGAGTCTCCTTCTCTGGAGGCTTTCCAAACCTGCCTGGATGCATTCCTGTGCCAACTACCCTGGGGGGTCCTGCTTTGGCAGGGGGTTGGACTGGATGATCTCTGGAGGTGCTTTCCAACCTCTGCACCTCTGTGATTCTGTAGCTGAGGTCTGTTGGGGACTGAGCTATCTAAATGTTGGCTAAATCACAGCCCTTGGGTGCTCTCCATGACACTGAGCTCCAAGGACTGCCCATCCTGCTCTGGCAGGGGGTTGGGCTGGATGATCTCTGGAGGTCCCTTCCAACCTGTAAGGTTCTGTGATTCTTTCTGTGCTTGACATCCTGCAGGCCTTTGGTGTAACAGGAGGGGTTGGGGATGGAGCTGCTGGAGAGCAGCAAAGGGGAAGGGATCTGGGGTGCTGGTGGACAGAAGGATGCCCATGAGCCAGCAATGTGCCCTGGGGAACAAGAAGGCCAAGGACATCCTGAGGTGGATGAGAAGGGCTGTGGTGAGTAGGTTGAGAGAGGTTCTCCTGCCCCTCTGCTCTGCCCTGCTGAGGCTGCACCTGGAGTCCTGTGTGGCTGTGTTGGAGCTCAGCCCATGGCTCCAGCCTGGGCAGCTCCCTTGGCAGAGCCTCAAGCAGGTCAATACTCCCACCCAGCCTTGTGTCACCTGCAAGCTTAACTGGGCTACCAGTCTCAACTGTTAATTACAAGCTCATTTAGGTCATCTTCTCCCTGGTGGACTGTGGCTCCTCCTTTTCCTTCTTTCCCTTGTAGCTAGTCCTGAAAGCAGCCAATTCCTCTTTGGACCTTAGAGCCTCCTTCACTTCCACTCCACTTTTATGGAGCAGCAGTAGCCTAACAAACCATTTTACAGCCTAACAAAAAACTTTACTGGCATAACAAATCATTTCCTCCTGCTCACCTTCGCCCAAAGGAGCAGCAAGCTGAGAACTTCCATTTGGTAGGGACTTAGAGCCTCCAGCAGGAGAAGTCCCTCCAGGGGTAACTCTTGGATAGCTGTGGAGATGCATTGCACACTGGCAGCAGCTCTTTGCTTTGGGAGGAGGCTTTTTAGTGAAGCCTCCTCTTCTTTTGTGCTGTGTCATCAGATTTGTTTTATATGCAGCTGTGCCTCAGGGAACAGATTCCAGGGTGGCTTGGTTAATTGTAACAGAGTGAGGCTCTCTTCCTGGCTGGTTTATAGTCCTTTCTTTTTTAAATTATATAGTGTGTTTTATGGGGGAAGCAATCACTTTGTGCCTCCTGCTGAGTCTGAAGGGACTGGGGGTTGGAGGTGTTCAGGATTTATGAAAGGAGGGGGAAAATGAGGAGAAAAGTGGGGAAGGGAAATTAATGCTCAATCTATGCAGGGTCTGTTTGAAATCTACATAATGCCAGGACCAGGGGCAATGGGTTTGAACTGGCAGAGGGGAGATTGAAAACATAATGCCAGGACCAGGGGCANTGGGCTTTCTACGCGGGGTCTGTTCGATATCAGAATAGTGGCGGGGCGAGGGGCAAGGGGTTTGAACTGGGAGAGGGGAGATTAAAAACATAATGCCAGGACCAGGGGCAGTGGGTTTGAACTGGCAGAGGGGAGATTGAAAACATAATGCCAGGAGCAGGGGCAGTGGGTTTGAACTGGCAGAGGGGAGGTTGAAACTGGATGTCAGGAGGAAGTTGTTTGCAGTGAGGGTGGTGAGACACTGGCACAGGTTGCCCAGGGGGTTGTGGAGCACAGAAGCACCCAATGTGATCTTTGATTAAAGCATCCAGACTGGAGGGAAGGAAGAAAATTCTTAGACTGAGGGTGTTAAGACCCTGTCCTGGGTTGCCCAGAGTGGTAGGAGCTGCCCCATCCCTGGAACCATTGCAGGTCAGGTTGGATGGAGCTCTGAGCAGTCTGCTCTAGCTGCAGATCCTCCATCAGAGCTGGCTAAAGGTCAGGGGGTAAGGGACAGCAATTTGAGCCCTGGCAGTGTAGTTGTGCCTTTTATTTTGTCAGCTAATCAATAAGAGAACCAAATTGCTGGAGACATTTTGCAGTCCCAGGTATTGATTTGTTTTCCCTTTCACATGACAATTACCATGGCAGGTTTTTGTTTGCAATGTTGCACACACACACACAAAAAAAAACAAACCCCAAACCCCCAACAAACTCCATGCAATTGTTTGTGGGTAGTAAGAAATGTTTTTATGTACATGAAAAAATAATCAGAGTGGGGGAAAAGGGAAAAAAAGACAATTCCTTTTTTTTTTTTTCCCCCTTGGTTCATTAATATTGAGAAAAAAGAAAAAGTCTGCAGGAAGACTGGAGATAAATGGAAGATTTGGAAAATATCATTATTCTTTTTTCTCCATCAGTTGGCCCAAAATTAATCCCCCCATGGCAGTGGGGGCAAGGGTTTGAAGCTTGAGGGAACAAGGGTTTGAAGTTTGGGGGGCAAAGGTTTGCAGTTTGGGGGCAAGGGTTTGAAGTTTGGGGGGCAAAGGTNCTGCACACATCCTCTGGGCTTGCTCTGGGTAGGGAATTCTATCCCCAGGTAAAGCAAACCCACAAAGCCAGCCTCATGCTACAGACAGCAAAGAATACTTTTAATTCCTCCAATTTCTATCCAAAATGAAGGTGATCTTTGATCACATTGGGTGATTCTGTGCTCCACAACCTCCCTGGAGATGTTCAAGGCCAGGTTGGATGAGGCCTTGAGTGACCTGTGCTAGTGGGAGATGTCCCTGCCTATGGCAGAGGGTTGGAACTGGCTGAGCTTTGAAGTCCCTTCCAACCTTCCCACTCTATGACAAGGGCTGCCACACACATCAGCAACCAGCACAGCCTCTCTTGCAGCACCAGCAGCTGCTCCACAGATCAGGGTCCTTGCATCTCCAGCAGGAAGCATTTGTGAGCCTGGTGGGGATTGATGACTTCCAGGCAGGGAGAAACTGAAGCACTTCATCATATGAAATAAACACACAAGAGTAGACAGAAATATCCTCCAGTGAGCCTGGAAGGTTGGCACCAACCCTGGTGTAGAGGCTTCAGAGGCAGGTTGCAGAGAGGTTGGTAGGTTGCAGAGAGGTTGGTAGGTTGCAGAGACGTCAGGCTGCAGAGAGGTTGGCAGGTTGCAGAGAGGTTGGCAGGTTGCAGAAAGGTTGGTAGGCTGCAGAGAGGTCGGCAGGTTGCAGAGAGGTTGGCAGGTTGCAGAGAGGTCGTCAGGCTGCAGAGAGGTCGGTAGGTTGCAGAGAGGTTGGTAGGTTGCAGAGAGGTTGGCAGGGGCCAGAGAGGTTGGCAGGTTGCAGAGAGGTTGGCAGGCTGCAGAGAGGTTGGTAGGTTGCAGAGAGGTTGGTAGGGGCCAGAGAGGTCGGCAGGCTGCAGAGTTGTCAAGCTGCAGAGAGGTTGCTCAAAGGAGAAAGCCTGAGCTTGGCTTTTGCCTGAGCACAACTCCAAGGGCAAGCAGAGGGTGGTGGGCGCTGGGGGTGGGATGGTCTGTGGGGCTTTGAAGTGGCAGTTGGAGTGCAGCCATCACTTATGATCCAACACGTTCCAAACAATACAGATAAAAGAAATGCTTCACTTGGAGCATCCTCTTGGGCCTTTAGCATATGCAAAGGCTCTGCCTTGGAAAGTTTTGCACAGTCCCACGGTGAATTAAATCCCTTTTTGTGTTGCTGCTGTTGTTGGGATTCCTTTCCTTGGAGGGAAGAGAGGCTCTGGAGAATGAAAGTGCAGCTGCACTTCCCCTGCTCCTTTCATCTCTCATTTTTCCAGCTCCTAATTTGTGGCTGAAATCAGCATTTCAGTCTCTGCCTCAGATGATGTTTTTTTTTATGATAAAAGAGGACTTGCAGCAGAAAAATAAACTGAAGAGTGGGGAACAATGAGAAGAGATGCAAGATGATGATGTTCATTTAGGGCTGAGTCTGTTGCCACCTGTCAGAGACAGCAAACCTTGCCCCAGTCATCAGGATTTGAATTGACATTTCTCCAGGCTTGGAAGGCTCCAGGGAGACCTCAGAGCAGCCTTTCAGTACCTGAGGGTGGGCTACAGGAGAGCTGGGGAGGGACTTCTGATAAGGGCTTGGAGTGATAGGATGAGAGACAATGGACTGGAGCTTGAGGAGGGCAGATTGAGACTGGAGATGAGGAAGACCTTACAGTGAGGGTGGTGAGACACTGGCACAGGTTCCCAGAGAGGTTGTGGAGCACAGAATCACCCAATGTGATCTTTGATCTTTGCTCACATTGGGTGATTCTGTGCTCCACAACCCCCCTGGAGGTGTTCAGCACCAGGTTGTATGAGACCTTGAACAACCTGGGGCTGGTGGGAGGTGTCTGTGCCCGTGGCAGGGAAGTTGGAACTGGCTGAGCTTTGAGGTCCCTTCCAAGCTGAACCATTCTATGAATGAAGGAAGGAAATTCACAGCCAGCACCTGAGCCACCTTCATTTTGGACAGAAATTGGAGGAATTAAAAGTATTCTTTGCTGTCTGTAGCATGAGGCTGGCTTTGTGGGTTTGCTTTACCTGGGGATAGAATTCCCTACCCAGAGCAAGCCCAGAGGATGTGTGCAGGAAATTGACTGATTGAGACTTCACAAAGTGGGGTGGGTTGGAAAGGACCTCCAAAGGTCACTGCCCCTGCACTCAGCAGGGACATCCTGCACTGGAGCAGCTTGCTCAGAGCCTCCTCCAGCCTCACCTTGACTATCTCCAGGGGTAGAGCCTCAGCTACCTCCCTGGGCAACCTGTTGCAGTGTTCCAGCAGCCTCCTGCTGCAGAACTTGCTCCTCACATCCAATTTCAATCTGCTCTGCTCTCATTTCAAACCACTGCCCTCATCCTGTCCCTGCAGGCCTTTGGGCACAGTCCCTCTGCAGCCTGTTTGGAGCCCCTTCAGGTCCTGGCAGGCTGCTCTGAGGTCTGCCTGGAGCCTTCTGTTCTCCAGGCTGAACAACCCCAGGTTGTTGCTTCAGCCCCCTGATCATTTTTGTGGCCTCCTCTGGACCCCTCCTCCAGGTCCATATCTTTCCTGTGCCCAGGGCTGCAGAGCTGAGTGCAGCACTCCAGGTGAGCTCTCAGCACAGCAGAATCCCCTCTCATTGTCCTTACCATCCCTGGAGGTGTTTAAGGCCAGGCTGGGTGAGGCTGTGGCCAGTCTGAACTAGTGTGAGGTGTCCCTGGGCATGGCAGGGGGTTGGGACTGGCTGATCCTTGTGGTCCCTTCCCACCCTGACTGATTCTGTGGTTCTTACAGCACACATTGCTGTGAACACAAACTCTGCAGCCTGAAGCTCTCTGCACTTCTGGTCTGTAAGGTGCCAGGTCCCAGGGCAGTTAGAGCTGTGTGGTGCTGAGCTCAAGCTGTAGGTGCTTGGAGGAGCTGGAGCAGGACCCCAGAGCAGACAGGTCTGTGCTGTGCTGTGTCAGATGGGCTCCAGCAGGACAGGAGCAGGCTGCTTGAGATCAGAATGCATTTGGCTATGCAGGACACAATGGGCTGAATAATCCTATCAATATTCATGAGGCAGCCACAGAGGATTTACTCTTTCTGCCAGCATGTGGAGATTTCACCCTGCACACCAGGGCAGCTCAAAGCAAACCCAAATGCTTTGGGTGCTGCAGTGTGGCTCTGGGGCACAGGTGCCTGCTCTCTGCACTCACAGGCACTACTTTGGGGGCACCAGTTTGGGAGGAACTGGTCTGTGACCACCTAATTCTCAAAGCCAATGCATGCAGCATGTGTTGGGGAGAATGGAAGGCAGGAGCTGCTTTGCACTCTGGCCCGAGGCAGCATCAGCTGGCCCCTGTGGATTAGCAGTTTGTAAATGAGTGATTCAGAGCAATAATCCTAGTGGAAAGGAATGGAGACAAATAGCAAACCCCAGGAGAATCACATCAGACTTTGTTGGTGGGATTGTGACAGGTACAATGGTGCCAGCTGCCAGCTGGGTGAGTGAGCCTTGTGGTCTGGCAAGGCTGCCCTGGTCCTGAAATGGGGAATTGGTTTGATTCCTGCTGGTCTCACATGATCCAGGCAATGCTCACTCCAAAGTTCCTATCAACATCTTCCAGCTGAGAGTTACCTCCATGCTTCCCTCACCTGCCTCTTCCCTGATTTAGTGATGTCAGGGCTGGACTCAGTCATCTCAAAGGTCTTTTCCAGCCAAAATGATTCTGTGGTTGAACTTTAATGATGAACCAGATGGAAATCTCCTCCCTTTGTGGAGCTCCCCTCCCAGTTCTCCCTTCCCTCTCAACTTCAGGACTGGGCTTTTCATTTGTCAGTCGTTCCAAACCCAGGCCTGAGTTGTTTCTGTTCCTGGTTTGGCTTCTTTCTCTGCTGCTGATCAATCATATTAGGGTAACAGAGCTGGTGAGGGGTTTGGAGAGCAGGTCAATGAGGAGAGGCTGAGGCAGCTGGCATCATTTAGCCTGAAGGAGACTGAAAGGGGACCTCATTGCTGCCTACAGCTACCTGAAAGGAGGTTGGAGGGAGGCAGGGATTGGCCTCTTCTCCCAAGTAACTAACAAGAGGAAATGGTCTCAAGCTGCACCAGGGGAGGTTTGGGTTGGGGGTCAGGAAGAATTTCTTTGCTGCAGGAGTGGTCAGGGGTTGGAACAGGCTGCCTGGGGAGGTGGTAGAGTCCCCATCCCTGGAGGGGTTCAAGAGATGAGTAAATGTGTCTCACTTTGGACATGGTCTAGTGGTGAGGGAGGTGCTGGGCAGAGGGTTGGACTTAAGGACCTCTGAGGTCTTTTCCAACCTGACTGAGTCTCTGATGTGCTCCACTCTGAGGAGTGATGTAGGCAAACATCCCTGCCCATGGCAGGGGGCTTGGAGCTAGCTGATCTTTAGGGTCTCTTCCAAGCCAGACCATTCTGATTCTGTGACTCTGAGCAGTCCATTCACATCCCATAGGCCAGCCCAGATGCTGTGTTTCTTGCTGGCATCCTGCTCCACCCTGCAGGGCTGAGCACCTTTCCCTGGCAGCACCTGCAGGGCTGTGCATGCCTAATCCAGCCTGACAGTTCTGGGTTGAGTTTGCTGCAGCTGCTGTCTGAGCTCAAGTGAAGGAGCACTGCTAATTAAGGACCCACTTTGGATCACCCCCCAGTGCCCTAACTTTACTCTCCTATGCATTTATGCAGACAGTAATTGACACAAGGCTACTCCAGACCTGCTCATGTGAGGCCTGGTTGCTGTTTACTCTTTATTTTCTTTGCTCTCAAGGAAAAAAGAGGATGCAAAGTTTCCCAATTGCTTGTTGCTGCTCAGGTGATGTGCTGGAAAATCCAGGGCAAATTTATGCTCTCTTCATCATCCTTTTTTTTTTCCTTTGTAATGTCTTTGGTGACTTTTCTCTCATCAGTCTGGTTCTGCAAACAAACAAACAAACAAAAAAAAAAACCCCAAACAACCTGAAGAGCTTCAGAAGGTGATGAGCACCTCCTAGATCAGGCTCTTTGATGTCAGTGTGTTGGCTGAGTGATTCTGTTTGTACCTGTCCACACAGTGCTGGTGCTTAGCAAACAGAAACATCATCACCTGCCAGAGGCAGGCAGCTGTGCAGGGAGGCTGCTCAGTGTGGCAGTGCTCAGACTCCTTGTGCACAGCACAAGACATCCTAAAGGGACTCTTCCCACTCTTTCTTCTCTCCTTTTCTGTGGTGAGCAATTGGCTGAGTGCTCTGCTTGGCCTTTTGGCATTTGAAAATAGTCTGCCTACAGCACAGGTCTTGTGAGGAGCAGCTGAGGGAGCTGGGGGTCTTCAGCCTGGAGAAAAGGAGGCTGAGGGGAGACCTCATTGCTCTCTAGGAAAAGTTCTTCACCTGAGGAAGAAGTTCTCCACCATGAGAGTGGTGAGAGCCTGGCAGGGGTTGCCCAGGGAGGTGGTGGAAGCCTCATGCCTGGAGGTGTTTAAGGCCAGGCTGGATGAGGCTGTGGCCAGCCTGAGCTAGTGTGAGGTGTCCCTGGGCATGGCAGGGGGGTTGGAACTGGCTGATCCTTGTGGTCCCTTCCAC
>WBNM01040171.1:6520-19143 GCA_013399055.1 Ramphastos sulfuratus
TTTTTTTTTTTTAAATTTAATTTAAATTTTAATGTGTTGCAACTCTGTGTTGAGTCATGCTGGGTTATGTAGGCCAAGCAGGGATGTCTTGCCTATTTCTGTCTTTCTAACGATATTTCTAACGTGTGCCTCTAATTAATAGAAAGAAGAAAATAGATTTTTTTTTTTTTTTTTTTTAACATGACCCCCAAATACTTAAGGAGAGAGTTAAATGTAACAGTCTGAGTTGCTCTGTTTAAATGAAAGCAGAGTGTTGGTCATTTGTAACGTGTGAGTGCTTTCATGGGGAGAAGATGCTCAGAGGGCTGCAGCAGCTCTGCTATGAGGACAGGCTGAGAGGGTTGGGGCTCTGCAGCCTGGAGCAGAGAAGGCTTCAAGGAGACCTTGGAGTGGCCTTCCAGTATCTGAAGGGGGCTACAGGAGGGCTGGGGAGGGACTATTAACAAGGTCTTGTAATGACAGGACAAGGGTTAATGGGTTTAAACTGGAAGAGGGGAGATTTGGACGGGATGTTAAGGAGAAGTTCTTTCCAGTGAGGGTAGTGAGACACTGGCACAGGCTGCCCAGGGAGGTTGTGGTTGCTCCCTCCCTGGAGGTGTTCAAAACCAGGTTGGATGAGGCCTTGAGCGACCTGTTCTAGTGGGAGGTGTCCCTGCCTATGGCAGGGGGTTGGAACTGGATGAGCTTTGAGATCCCTTTCAACCTAAACCATTCTGTGATTCTATGATTTGGTGACGCTAAAGTTGGGGGTTACTAAAAAGGTCATTTTAACAGGAGCAGAAGGCAAAAGAGGAATCAGTGGCTGAAACCTGAGGCCAGAAAATTTGAAAGGAGTTGCATCATTCACATTATTAATAAGAGAGGTGCCTGACCTTTGGAGGAAGCAGATTAAATATTGTGGGTTTTTTTAGCAAATTCTGCAAGATTTTCTCGAAGATGCACTGTAGTCAAACATAAACTTCTCCTGTATTCAAACATAGCTGTGTCCTATATTTAGGCAGAAATGTGTCCTGTATTCAAGCAGAATTTTGTCCTGTATTCAGGCACAGTTTAACCCAGTGCAAGAGAAACAATCTTAAATAAAATGGCTTGGGGTAATGCAAAAGGTTAAATGAGACCAAAGGGGTTCAGCATCTAACTCCAGACCACAGAGAGTCATAGAATGGGTTAGATTGGAAGGCAGCTTAAAGATGATCCATTTCCAACACCCCTGCCTTGTGGGGTTGTGTCAGGTCAGGGACACCTCCCACCACCCCAGGTTGCTCACGCCCTCATCCAGCTTGGCCTTGAACACCTCCAGGGAGGAGGCATCCACCCCCTTCCCAGCCAGCCTGTTCCAGATCTCTCCACCTTCACTGTAAAGAGCTTCTTCTTATTCTGCAGTCTAAATCTCTCTGTGTCCCCTCATCCAGCCTGTGTGGCTGCAGCACTCATCCCTCAGGAGCTGGGGTGAAAAGCAGCATCCTTCTGGCAAGATTTGTGCCTAACAGCTGCTGCTGCTGATACCTGCAGTTGTCTAGCCCATAGGTCACTTTGCATCTGCCCCTGGGGTTTCACCAGAGACCATTCTAGTGGTGGAATTTGCCCCCAGGTCCCTCTGGCTGAGGACAGTCAAGCAAGTGCCACTCCAGCACTGGCCCTTGAAGTTCAGCTGGGATGACACCTGCAGAGTCCATGTATGAGACAGACAACCTTTGGCCAGCTCACAGGGCAGAGCTGTGCGGACAGGGTACCCTTTGATCCTCACATGCAGTGTGTTGTTTCTTTCTTGTAATCCTGGGCATGTATAAGGCCTTGAGGATGACTCAACTAGGAATTAATAATGTGTGGAGCAATGAAGGAAGACATCTAATTTAGGGGGATTATCTCCTGACGACAGCAGAGAGAACACTGAGACTCCTGTAGCTAGGTCATAGCTCTGTCACCGCTTCTGATCCTCCCGCTGCAATTACTGTGGAACTGCTGAGTTGTGTCCCCAGTCCCAGGAATCAGAGCTGACAGACTTTTGGGAACTGAGTCTGAGGCTTCCAAAAGCATGTCTTGGGCTGCCCAGTTCGAGAGAGACAGGGATCTGCTGGAGAGAATCCAATGGAAGCTACAAGGATGCTGAAGGATCTGGAACATCTCTGCTGTGAAGAAAGGCTGAGAGCCCTGGGGCTGATTAGCCTGGAGGGTGGAGAAGGCTCAGAAGGGACCTGATCAGTGTCTGTGAATACCTGAGGGGTGGGTCTCAGGATGAAGGTGCCAGGCTCTGTGTGGTGGTGCCCAGTGACAGGATGGGAAACAACAAGGGTGAATTCAGAAGAGTGTGTCCAGCAGATCCAGGGAGGTTCTCCTCAACTCTGCCCTGGTGAGACCTCATCTTGAGTACTGCCTTTAGTTTTGGGCTCCCCAGTTTCAGAGGGGCAGAGATCTGCTGGAGAAGGTCCAGCAGAGGGCTACGAGGATGACTAGGGGACTGGAGCACTGCCTGATGAGGAGAGGCTGAGGGACCTGGGGCTGCTTAGTCTGGAGAAGAGAAGACTGAGAGGGGATTTAATAAATGTTTATAAAGATCTGAGGGCTGGGGGTCAGGAGTGGGGGGACAGGCTCTGCTCACTTGCTCCCTGGGATAGGACAAGGAGCAATGGATGGAAGCTGCAGCACAGGAGGTTGCAGCTCAACACAAGGGGGAACTTCTTTACTGGAAGGCTCACAGAGCACTGGCACAGGCTCCTCAGAGAGGCTGTGGAGCCTCCTTCTCTGGAGCCTTTGAAGGCCTGTCTGGATGTGTTCCTGTGTGACCTGAGCTAGATTGTCTGGTCCTGCTCTGGCAGGGGAGTTGGACTTGATGATCTCTTTGGGTCTGTTCCAACCTCTGACATGTTGTAAGCCTGTGAACAGGTACGAGCTGGAACCCAGGAGGATCCACCTCAACATGAGGAGAAACTTCTTTGGTGTGAGGGTGCTGGAAGGCTGGAGCAGGCTGCCCAGACAGTTTGTGGAGTCTCCTTCTCTGGAGACTTTGCAAACCCACCTGGACGTGTTCCTGTGCAGCCTGCCTTAGGTGGTCCTGCTTTGGCAGGGGGATTGATCTCTGGAGGTCCCTTCCAACCCCTAATGTTCTGTAGCTTTATGTTTCTGTGTCAGCACACTGGGGTTCAGCTCCCACTGAGCTCCTCTTAGTCTTCTGTAAACATCACAGGCCTTGAGCAGCATAGTCTAGTCAATGAGCTGTCCCTCCTCACAGGGAGGAGGATGGAGTGGATGATTTCTAAAGCCCCTCCAACCTGAGCCCTTCTGGGATTCTAGGAATTTCCAAGAAAAAGCCCTGCTGCTCTCTGACCCACCCACAGAAACTCCAACAATGAAAAAAGTCATTGCTTGAAATAACTGAAAAGAAAAAAGATTTCTTGAAACAACTGAAAATAAGAACTACATTTATGATGTATTTCAAAGATCACTCAATTATAATTCCTGGGAATTTCTGTTCAGAACACAGGAGCAGCTCTTGATCCTTCTGTGCAGGGCTGGGAAGCTGACAATATGTAAGAGGTTGTTGGGAGCTTGGTATTTGTGGTGAGGTTTATTGTCTGACTGTGAAGCATTGCTTTGAGTGCTGTGGTTTGGTTGTTATGTTTTATTAGATAAGTGCTATTACGGGCTTAGGGACTAACCAGGCATCATCATGCAAATGCCAAGTGTCATCTTCATTGTGCAGATGGTTTCTGCTCTGAGCCATACAGGACATAGATTGTCATAGCACAGAAGAATCACAGAATCACAGAATTAACCACGTTGGAAAAGACCTTTGAGACCATCGAGTCCAACCTATCACCTAATACCTTCTCATTAACTAACCCATGGCACTAAGTGCCTCATTCAGCCTCCTTTTAAACACCTCCAGGGATGGGGACTCCACCACCTCCCCAGGCAGCCCATTCCAATGCCAATCACTCTTGCTGGGAAGAACTTCTTCCTAACATCCAGCCTAAACTTGCTCTGGCACATCTTGAGGCTGTGTCCCCTCATTCTGTCACTGGGTGCCTGGCAGAAGAGACCAACCCCACCTGACTGTGACCTCCTTTCAGGTAGCTGTAGAGAGCAATGAGGTCTGCCCTGAACCTCCTCTTCTCCAGGCTGAACAACCCCAGCTCCCTCCCCACCTCTGTAGGCTTTGCACCATCAAGCTGAGGCCACCTGGAGCTGCAGCTCCCCAAACACCAGCCCTGAGCAGCCATATGGAGAGCTTTCTTATTCCAAGCACTCCCAGGCAGTGAGATTTCAGGTCCCCCTCCTGCCCAGGCTTTTCCCCTTTATGGAATTGCTTGGGTTGGCAAAGCCCTCTAAGATCATCCAGCCCAACCACTGACTCAACACCACCACGACCATCAAACCATGTCCCCGTATGCCATGGCCACAGGTTTGCTGAGCACCTGCAGGGCTGGGGACTCCCCCGCCTGCCTGGGCAGCCTATTTATTTGCTACTTAAAGGCAAGATATTGGTTAGTGCAAGCTTAGACATTCTTTGTGACTGAACTCAAAGAGACATCCTTAAAATCCTTAACTCCACCAGCAACTCGAGATCATCTGCAGATATGTTTTGGTCATCTTGTTCTGTCGAGATGTGCAGGTCTGGGAGTTTCCCACCCCTCCCACATGGCTAGGAATTCACCAGACTAAGTCAGCTGGAAGTTAGGGAATGAAGCAGTGTATTTACAGCATGGCACAATTTACAAGCACATATATACAGTATATACAGATATTTACAGCTATATACAATTTAATACAGAGATACAAATCCCCTCCTGAACAGCAGACTGCTCAAGGAGGGCTCCTGACCACCCTCCCACCTTCTTTCCACCCCCTCCCTTGTCTCAGAATCCCCCTTACTTGCAGGGAAGAGCTGTGAAAGGTCGGCAAGAGGTGTTAGAAGAAGAATGATTAGGTTAAGTTACATAGGCTCAGGCAGAGATGGTAAAGCAGTAAGCAGCCAGACAGAGACTGACCTATCTTTGTTTGTGTTCTTGGTTTTATATCCCTAAGCAACCCCCATGGGTGATGCAGACATCACAATTATTTTTCTTTTCACAGCCAATGATCTAATTTCTCTCATTAAAATACTCCCATTAACCTCAAACCGGCACATGAGATGAAGAGGTAGAGTCACCTTGTTGGAGGAAGCTGCACACCCATGGATGGCATTTTATCAACCATAGAAGGAAAGCAAATGGCCTGAAATGGTGCCAGGGGAGGGGTAGGCTGGAGATGAGGAAGAATTTCTTCGCTGCAAAAGTGGTCAGGGACTGGCACAGGCTGCCCATGTTACTTGAGCCTGTAGAGCATCCTGTATCTGTCAGCTTGGCAACCTGTAGAGTGAGGAAGAGCCTCATGTGTGCCTTGCTGGTTCTGACTTGTAGGTGTGTCTGGTGAGCACCTGTGCTCCTGGGAGGCTTGCATCTGTCTTTTCTGCCTTTGTTTTTGGTGAGTGTTGCTGACATGGTGATAGGTACTCAATGTAAAGCATTACCAAATGGGAACTAAGAGGACAAATAATCTTTTCAAGAAGATGATCTTGGAGGTCTCTTCCAACCTGGTGGATTCTATGATTCTATGATATATTCTGTGCACAGATGGGGGCTTTTTAGTGCTCACAGGCTCAGTTTCCAATCAGATGAGGACACACCTTTTTTTCATTTTAAGGGTCTTCTGAAACTTCCTGCAGCCCACAAAGCAGTTTTGGACATTGCTGTAGTGAAAACATTCATTTTTTTCTGCATAAGTGATGCAATTTCTTCTTGTTTTGTGCTGGCATGAAGTCATTGAACGGACTCTTTTAGTGGTTAGTGGGTCCTGCTCATCCTGGAGGCTTGTGCCAAGTGGAGTAGCACTGGGTCTGTGCTGGGCTGTGACCTGAGGGAGGAGAACAATTGCACCTTCACCAGATGCAATCAAACTGGGGCAACCAGTCCATAATGCTGAGCAAGAGGCTGCCACTGCGAGAGATCTGGGCAGCCTGCAGAAAGGAGCCCACAGCAACCTTGGGAACTTTAATGAGAACAAGCATAAAGTCCTGCACCTGGAAAAGAAGCAATAGAGCCTGGGGACCAACTGTGGGGAGCAGCTGTGCTGGAAGGAAACACAGGGATGTGAGAGCAGGCAAAGATGAGCCAGGGCTGTGCCCACACAGCAAAGAGGGTTGACAGCACTCTGGGCTCTTTTAGGAAGATCAGGAGGACACATCTAGGTACTCAACCTCAGGAGCATCTCTTAAGCCCACCTCTCTAGCCTGCCTAGGTCCCTCTGGGACCCCTTCTCAGGATAGATTCCACTTAACCCTCCCAGAATGTCAGTAGGCAGCCATGTGTGTGCAGATTGTCTGCAGACTGTGTGGCCAGCAGGATGAGAGAGGAGATTCTGCCCTGCTCTGCTCTGCTGAGGCCTCACCTGCAGTGCTGTGTCCAGCTATGGGACGGGTCCAGGGGAGGCCACAAGGACAATCACAGAATCACAGAATTAACCAGGTTGGAAAAGACCTTTGAGACCATCAAGTTGAACCTGTCACCTAACTCTTCTAATTGACTAAACCATGGCACTAAGTGCCTCATCCAGCCTCCAATCAGAGGGTTGGAGCGCCTCTGATATGGGGACAGGCTGGGAGAGTTGGGGCTGTTCAGCCTACAGAAGAGAAGGCTCCGGGGAGACCTTGGAGCTGCCTTCCAATACCTGAATGGGGTCCAGGAGAGCTGGGGAGGGAGTTTGGACAAGGGCTGGGAGTGACAGGATGAGGGGAAATAGACTGAAGCTTTAGGAGGGCAGACTGAAACTGGAGATGAGGAAGAAATATTTGGCAGTGAGGGTGAGGAGACGCTGGCACAGGCTGCCCAGGGAGGCTGTGGCTCTCCCATCCCTGGAGGTGTTCAAGGCCAGGCTGGATGAGGCCTTGAGCAACCTGTGCTGGTGGGAGGTGTCCTGCCCATGGCAGGGGGGGTGGAGCTGGATGAGCTTTAAGGTCCCTTCCAACTCAAGCTGTTCTGTGACTCTTGGATGGCACAGTGCCAAGTATGCATTTCAGTGAAAACTGGCAGAGATGAGGGGACTTTATAGGCTGTCCGGTAGTGATAGGACTGGGACGAATGGAGCCAAACTAGAGGAGGGCAGATTTAGATGAGATGATAGGAAGAAGTTCTTCAGCATGAGGGGGGTGAGAGCCTGGAAGGGGTTGCCCAAGGAGGTGGTGGAAGCCTCATCCCTGGAGGTGTTTAAGGGCAGGCTGGATGAGGCTGTAGCCAGCCTGATGTAGTGTGAGGTGTCCCTGCCCATGGCAGGGCAGTTGGAACTGGATGATCCTTGTGGTCCCTTCCAACCCTGACTGATGCTATGATTCTATGACTGCACTTGGGCTGCATTTGAGAGCCTTAAGCACTGCAGTGCCCCTTGGTTGCCCTTCGGGAAGAGTTGCCACCCTTGTGCTGTAGGCACAGCACTGTGCAGTAGGTTGAGTTTCTTTTCCTTGCCTTGTTCTCCAGGTAGGCTTCACGCCGAGCTGAGGAAGGCTTACATGCAATCTAACATAATTAAAGCTGTTGCAGAGGTAATTGATCCATGGTGATATTAAAGGAGCTCTTTGCAGCTGATGAGCACTTCCCTTCCCCTTTTAAAGCTAAAAAATACCACCTCAACAACAACAACAACAAAGAAACTGCATCCTTTGGAGCTCTTTGTGAGAAAGCCTTGGAGCTTCCTTCAGTGTGAGCTGCTGCCACAACCAATGAAGGAAAAGAAAGCCACCAGGTGCTGTGACTGCAGACCTGCTGACACTTGTAAACACGTCTGGAAGTTTGGGAGTCACAGAGTGCCAGGTAGGAAGGGACCCCAAGGATCATCTGCTCCAACCTTTCTAGGTGACGGCAGAGTTGCACTGAGCTGCCCCAGCAGCCTGCCAAGCTGAGCCTTCAAACTGCCCAGTATAGGGGACTCCACCACTGCCCTTGGGAGATGACTCCAGGTCTGACTGTACTCATGGGAAACATTTTCTTCTGGAATCCAATGTGAATGTCCCCAGCAATAACCTGTCCCCATCATCCCTTGGCTTCTCCATGGGACTGCTTGTGAAAAGGGAGTCTTCATCCTTTTGATAGCTGCCCTCCATGTCCTGGTCCATGGTGACGAGGTCTTCCTAAGCCTCCTCTACTCCAGGCTGAACCAACCCAGCTCTCATCCTCTCCTCCCATGGCAGGAATAAATGAGTGGACTTTATTTCAGACACTGTTGCACAATGGAGGCTCTTCTGTACTGTAGCTAAAATTTGCCTTCGTGTCATTAGTGCTGATGATCCTGCTTGGGCTCTGGCTGGCCTGTACCTCCCTTCGTGGGAGGATGGTCTGATCTGGGATTAATAACAAGGGTTTGGCTGTGCCCTGCCCTCCAATTGGGCCTCAGGGGCACTGTTTGAGTGAGCATCGCTCAGCTGTCAAGGGAGCTGCCTGGCTGTGCTGAGGAGTTGGAGGGAAGATGTCAGCTGGAAGAAAGAAGCTTCCAAGTTCTTGGCAAAGCCTTCCAAGATTTGCAGCCAATCTGTTCAAAACCAGGCTGGATGAGGCTTTCATAGAATCACAGAATGTCAGGGGCTGGAAGGGACCTCAAAAGCTCATCCAGTCCAATCCCCCTGCCAGAGCAGGAGCACCTAGAGCAGATCACACAGGAACACATCCAGGCAGGTTTTGAATATTTCCAGAGNCAGCATTGTCCCTCCTGGCCACCAGAGCACATTGCTGGCTTATGGTCAACCTCCCATCCACCAGGACTCCCAAATCCTTTCCCCATATGCTGCCTTTCAGCAGTTTGGTCTAGTGAAAGGTGGCCCTACCTGTGGCAGGGAGCCTGGGGCTACATGACCTTTAAGGTCTCTTCCAACTCAAGCCATTCTATGATTCTATGATTCTATGGTCTGCAAGGCCAATTTAATTAACACACAGAGCAGAGAAGATGATCTCAAAGGACATGGCCATGCAGCAGCAGAGGAGGAGATGGCAGAACTACTGGGATGTTTGTGTGTATTTTAACAGCTTTACTAAGTCTCCCATACTGCTGCCTGCTTGCAAACCCAGATCTTGCCAAGGGTATCCTGGGCTGCAATAAGAAGAGTGTGGCCAGCAGATCAAGGGAGGTTTTCCTCCCCTTCTACTATGCCCTGGTGAGACTACATATGGAGTATTGTGTCTAGTTCTGGGCTCCCTTTGTCAGGAGGGACAGGGAACTACTGGAGAGAGTTCAGTGGAGGCTAGGAGATTGCTGAAGGGCCTTCAGCATCTCTGCTATGAGAACCCTGGGGCTGTTTAGCCTGGAGAAGAGAAGCCTGAGGAGATCTTATTAATATCTATAAATATCTGAAGGGTGAGGGTCAAGATAATGGCTCCAGGTTCTTTTCAGTGGTGTCCTGTGGTAGGACAAGGAGCAATGGACACAAACTGGAACCCAAGAGGCTCCACCTCAATATGAGGACAAAATTCTTTGGTGTGAGGGGGCCGGAGTCCTGGAGCAGGCTGCCCAGAGAGGCTGTGGAGTCTCCTTCTCTGAGGACTTTCAAGACCCACCTGGATGTGTTCCTGTGTGGCCTGCCCTTAGTGATCCTGCTCTGGCGGGGGTGTTGGACTGGATGATCTCCAGAGATCCCTCCCAACCCCTGGCACTCTGTGATTTCTGTGATCTTGTCAATCTCTTCTGACCTTAGAGGGATGTCCAAATGCCCACCTTATTTTCTGGAAGATGCTTGGATGGAGAGCCACAGCAAATCTCAAATTATTTCGATTTTAGAACTTCAGGGAGAGTTTAAGTTGTTGAGGGTAATTGGGTTGTTTAGGGAGGTTTAAAATAGACAAGATTGCAGCATTTCTCTTCATGCTTCTGTGTGTACCAGCTGGCAGCTCTTGGCTGCCAAGGTATAATTCAGATGAGGCTGTATTCTAGTAACATACAAAATTATTCTTCAGTACACAATCAGAGAATCACAGAGTGTCAGGGGCTGGAAGGGACCTCCAAAGCTCAGCCAGTCCAACCCCCCTGCCAGAGCAGGAGCACCCAGACCAGATCACACAGGAACACATCCAGATGGGTTTTGAATATCTGCAGAGAGGGAGACTCCACAACCCCCCTGGGCAGCCTGTTCCAGGGTTCTGTCACCCTCACAGGGAAAAAATTCCTCCTCATGTTTCCATGAAACTTCCTATGCCTCAGCTTCCACCCAGTGCCCCTTGTGCTGGCATTGGGCATCACCCAGCAGAGCCTGGCTCCAGCCTCCTGGCACTCACCTGCACATATTGATAAACATTATAAACATAAACAGCTTCTTTGTAGACCTGTTTGGGACACACTGAGGCCTGGGAATGCTTCCTGTGAAGGCAGAGGATGCAGATCAGGTCCATTTTAGGCTGCTGTGCAGTGCAGGAGCTTTCCTGCCTCCTGGCAGCGCCTCCTGTCTCCGAGTCGAGTTGGGAGCGCAGCTGGAAACCGAGTGGCTTTGCTTTTGAGAGGAACTCAGAATGCTTGAACAAATTAACAAGTTGTGAGGGCTTCCAAAGGGAAATTGCTCTGACTGGAGCTCATCTGAGGAGAGTTTGTCATCATCGGAGCTTCACCGCCGTCTAAGAACTCTTTCAGCACAGCAGAAGCCCTTCCATGGCAAATGCTGCCAAGCAGTATCTGACTGGGGAGTGGCTGATTAATGGCCTGGGCTTTCTCTGCCACAGCTCCTTTTTTTCTTTCTCCTTTTTCCTTTTTAAATCAGGCAGTTCAGAAACCAAAGCCGTTCCTGGCCAGGGCTGCTTCCTTCATGGACTCAATTTTCCCGTTTCCTCCCTGCCTTCTGCTGGCTGCACTGGGGCAGGAAGTTCTGCTGTGTCCTGCTCGAGACTCATCTTCAGCACAGTCTCAAGTTGTGCCAGGGCAGGTTCAGGCTGGATATTAGGAGGAAGTTCTTCACAGAGAGCATTGGGATGGGCTGCCCAGGGAGGTGGTGGAGTCACCATCCCTGGAGGTGTTCAAGAAAAGCCTGGATGGGGCACTTAGTGCCATGGTCTAGTTGGTTGGATGGGGCTGGGTGATAGGTTGGGCTGGATGAGCTTGGAGGCCTCTTCCAACCTGGTTGATTCTATGATTCTATGGTTCTTGGTGGTCAGCAGCAATAAGACAAGGAGCAGTGGGTACAAACTGGAACACAGAGGGTTTCACCTCAACATGAGGAGAAACTTATTTACAGTGAGGGTGACTGAGCCCTGGAGCAGGCTGCCCAGAGAGGTTGTGGAGTCTCCTTCTCTGGAGACTTTAAAAGCCTACCTGGATGCGTTCCTGTGCCATCTGCCCTGGGTGATGCTGCCTCAGCAGGGAGGTTGAACTCGAGAGTCTTTGGAGGTCCCTTCCAGCCTCTAAAGTTCTGTGATTCTGTGGTTCTTCTGCAGCTCAGGCCAAGGGTTTCACTACTCACGAGCAGGCTCTCAAGCAGCCACTGGTTATGAGCACCAAGACAGGGAGCTAGAAAGCCCTGCATGCTTTTGGCACCCAAGGGCAGCAAGATGAAGGGGCCAGGTGGAACACAAACTGGAACCCAGGAGGCTTTACCTCAACATGAGGAGAAACTTCTTTGGTGTGAAGGTGCTGCAGCCCTGGAGCAGGCTACCCAGAGAGGTTGTGGAGTCTCCTTGTCTGGAGACTTTCCAAACCCACCTGGATGCCTTCCTGTGCTGGGTGCCCCTGCTCTGATGTGGCCTCACCAGGGCAGAGTGAGGAGAACCTCCCCAGACCTGCTGGCCACACTTCTCTTGATGCACCCCAGGATACCATTGGAGAGCTTTGCTCAACTTCTCTGTCTGCAAGTAAGGCAACCTGGAAGGGCTGTGGCAGAGGGCTGAGGACAGTTTGTAGTATTTTAAACTCTTCAGTTCCAAACCCAAATATTTTAATGGGAGCTCACTTCTGAGCAGCAGCAGCAGCAGAAGCTTAGATTGCTCTGGCTGGAGGAACGGGAGGAGCTGGACTTACTTTTCTCTGGTGGCTTTGCCATGTGTAGGTTTGCAGTGTCTGCTGACACTGAAGTAGTGGTACCAGAGTTCAGATTTTGGTTTACATCACAGAATTTGCACTTCATGGTCATGAAAGGTGGAACTAGCCTGGGCTGCTTTCACTTTCCTTTTCCAGGGCTATTTATAAAGTGCTTTGCTTTCTGGCTCCCCTCCATCTGACCTGTGGTGTAATGTTTGGACTAGAGATGCTTCTGGGGAAACATCAAACCCAAACAGCCTCCCTTCCACCCTGTTTTGCATGAAATCTTTCTTGGATGGTCACTGGTGCTCTGTTTATTTTGCCATAGCATTCTCTATTAAATACAGGCACACTCTGGAGATCTCATCATTAGTTATTTCCCCAAACTAAAGCAATTTTAAATGCTTTTTTTGGGGGGTGGTGATGTTTGTTTTGTTTCTTGTTGTATTTTGGAAAGCAATTAGAAACACCACGGCTCTTGCTTGCTTGGCTTGCTTTATTTTGGGGTGATTAATTTTTATTTAGTTATCTTCCTTTTTTTTTTTCCTTTTTTTTTTCCCTTTACCCCTCTTTTCCTCCCCTTTTTTTGTTTTCCTCCTTTTTTTGCT
>WBNM01040171.1:19220-52892 GCA_013399055.1 Ramphastos sulfuratus
CTTTCCCCTCCTTTTTTTCCCCCCTTTTTTTCCCTTTTTCCCATTTTTTAAAATTTTTTTTTTTGTTTTTTTTTCCTTTTTCTCTTTTTTTTCCTTAGGATGAACTGGGAAAAAGTGAGGAATTGACAACTCCAAAAATCCTTGGCACTAAAATCATAATAGATTTTTTTCCCCCTGTCTGGAAATGCAGAGAGATGAGCTGTTCAAGAGTTGGTTTCTTACACTCTTGATTTATGGACATTTTTGGAAGTGACATTGACTTCAGTCATACCTAGAGGCATGCAGGATCCTTCTTTCACAGCATGCTGATGGTTCAGGTTGTCCTGAAGCTTTGCAGAGCAGGTAAGCTCTGAGAGCAACCTTAAGAGAGATCTTTCCCTTTTGCAGGGTGTAGCAGAAAAGGAATGAAATAGTCACAGCTCACTATTAGGCATTTAATAAATGGGTGAAGGTTTGTTGTGGTCTGAATGGGTCCTTCTTGATTAATTCTCTATGAGATTAACTGTTCCAGTATGGAAAGATCAGAAATGGAAGAGGAGAGGAGACCAAATGGTCAGGGTAGAATTAATATGAAGGTTCGCTGTGATCTGAGTGGGTTCTCCTTGGTTGATTCTCTGCTAGATTAACTGTTTCAGTATGGAAAGATCAGAGATGGAGGGGAAGAGAGGACCAAGTGATCAGGGTGAAGGTCTGTTGTGGTTCAAATGGTTCCTCCTTGGTTGATTCTCTTCCAGATTTACTGTTCCAGTATGGACAGATCAGAGAAGGGGAGAGGGCAGAATTGATGGGAAGGTTTGCTGTGGCTGTAGGCTGAAGCTTTGCCAAAGCCTGCCTTCTCCAAAAGGCTGCAGTATTTCTCTCTCTTGCTTCATTGTTTTATTCCAAGCCTTGTAAAATCCTCAAGTGGCAATGCAGTAAGATCTCTGCTGGCTGTGTTTCTGTCTCCCTCTGCACACCGCACTCCTGGGACAACAGGCCAAGGGCTCTCCTTCCCATGTCCCCACAGACTGCCTTTGTTTCAGGGGCTTTAAATTAAATCATTTGCTTTGTAGCCTGTTGTTGGATAAAATCTGTATTTCATCTGCTGCTTTGGTAGCCCAAGTGTCTGAGGAGACTCAGAGCCTTCTTCCTGCGGGAGTGTTTCTTTTCAGAAGTCTCTGGTTTGAGTTGATGAATCTGAGAGCCATAATCTGTACTTTTATTACAAGATTCTTGGCACTGAGCTCTGATAAATTCTCTTCGTTAGCCCATCCAAGAGAAACACTGCTAGGCTGAGGGTCATGAATGTTTCATATCAATATCCTGCCTTTAATAAATCCTGGTCACTTCTCAACAAAGCCAACCTGGCTGCTTCCTGCTTCGGGGTGTTCAGGAACAAAAATACAGAGAAATGAAATAACTGAGTCTGGGACTTCCTTCCTCTTCACTGCTTCTGCCTCCTTTGTCTTCCTGGTAGATATCTTCAGGATGTGCTAACTCCTGAGCCCGGGAGCTGGACTGGAGTAGGTCCATCCATGCCTCTTGTGGCTCAACTTTCCAGAATGTTCTGACCTCTAACATTTCAAAGCTTCTGCCATCTGAATCCTGAAGTGCACATTCACACCTTCACAGATTGCATCTGGTTGGAAGGGACCCTCAAAGGGCATCTTGTCCAACCCCCTGCACTCAGCAAGGACATCTCCAAGCAGATCAGGCTGCCCAGGGCCACAGCAAGGCTGATCTTGAATGTCTCTATTGTCTTACAGTTATTTGTCTGCAAGAGCTTCCACCCCAGCCAGATGTCTTCCTTCTGTGTTGGTGGCAAGCAAAAGGCAGTTTGAGCCTGGTAAGCTCACTGCTGGGCTCAGGAGTAAGAAGGTTGCCTGGCTGTGCTCTGCCAGCATCTCTGTCCTCACAACAGAATCACAGAGTCACAGAGTGGTAGGGGTTGGAAGCAACCTCTGGAGATCATCCAGTCCAACCTCCCTGCCAAAGCAGGATGACCCAGGGCAGGGCACACAGGAATGCATCCAGGTGGGTCTTGAAAGTCTCCACAGAAGGAGACTCCACAGCCTGGAGCCAGCACACTCACACTACAGGAGTTTCTCCTCATGTTGAGGTGGCGCTTCCTGGGTTCCAGTTTGTGTCCACTGCCCCTTGTCCTACCACGTGGCACCAGTGAGAAGAGAAGAGCCTGGCCCCTTCTTGGCACCCACCCTTCAGATACTTGTAAGCCTTGATCAGGTCCCCTCTCAGCCTTCTCTCTAGACTAAGGAGTCCCAGGAC
This sequence comes from Ramphastos sulfuratus, assembly GCA_013399055.1. Classification (NCBI taxonomy): domain Eukaryota; kingdom Metazoa; phylum Chordata; class Aves; order Piciformes; family Ramphastidae; genus Ramphastos; species Ramphastos sulfuratus. The sequence continues at coordinate 21,486 of WBNM01040171.1, forward strand.
TCTCAGCCTCTCGTCACCACACAGATGTTTCAGTTCCTTCATCATCCTCATCGCCTCCATTGGACTCTCTTCAGTATTTTCCTGTTTCTCTTGACCTGGGGAGCCCAGAGCTGGGCACAGGACCACTAACAGCTCATTCTGACTTTCTGTGACTGTTTTGTCTATTGGGACTTAGGGGTGTGCTGATGACTTGTGATGGAGTCACCTAAGTGAAAGAAAGTAGATGAAATGAGAATAATTAATCATAGAATGGCCTAGGCTGGAAAAGATCTTAGAGATATCTAATCCAACCCCCTAACATGGTCAGGGACCCCTCTCAACCAGCCCAGGTTACTCAAGGCCCCATCCAACCTGGCCTTGAACACCTCCAGGGAGGGGGCATGCACAACCTGTCTGGACAGTTTCTTTCTAAGATCCAATCTAAACTTATTCTCATTTAAATCCATTTCCCTTTGTCCCATGGGTGGACACTCTTATAAAAGGTCTCTCTGCAGCCTTCCTGCAGGATCCCTTCAGCTGCTGGCAGGCAGCTTTAAGGTCTGCCCAGAGTCTTCTCTTCTCCAGTCAGAGTTTCAGGAGATGATCCCTGACAGTAGATCCCCTCCCCAGGTCTGGGGCAGCCTGGAGCCACACCATGAGGTTCAGCTCCATGTGGTGCCTACAGCAAGCCCCAAGCTGTGATCTCATAACAAATGAAGGCTGAGCCGTGGTAGTTTCCCAGACAAACCAAGGTTTCAGTTTACTTTGGAAGATGCTACCAGGATGTAATTTCAGAGGTGGGTTTTCTGGGCTGTTAGAACTTGTCCAAGCAGACTTCAATTAGTCCAGTTACTGGAATTCCCTGGAGGAAAACAGCCTTCAGAGGAATGAAAACCACAGCGTACCAGCACCAACAGCTTTCCTGTCTCTTGCATAACAGGGTTGCCTTGCTTGGCTGTTCCATGGCTGGCCCTCTCCATGCAGGAAGAAGTATTTGGAAGCAAAAGCCCAGCCTGATGTCAGTGGCCTGATGGGTTTTTTTGAAGCCAAGATTTCAAATGTGGGAAGGGAAGCTTAGAGAATTTCCTCATCCTCTCATCCCCTACAGGATGGAGGAAGAAAGCAGAGCGTGGCCAGAGATGGAGAGGGGAGGATTCTGTCCTGCTCTGTTCTGCTGAGACCTCATCTGCAGTGTTGCATCCAGCTATGGGACCCCCAATATAAGAGAGACATAGACCTGCTGGAGAGGGTCCAGAGGAGGCCACAAAGACAATCAGAAGAGGGCTGGAGAACCTCTGCTATGAGGACAGGCTGAGAGAGTTGGAGCTGTTCAGCCTGGAGAAGAGAAGGCTCCAGGCAGACCTCAGAGCTACATTTCAATATCTGAAGGGGACTACAGGCAGGCTGGGGAGGGACTGCTCAAAAGGCCCTGTGGGGACAGGCCAAGGGCAATGGTTTGGAAGTGGAGCAGGGCAGAGTTAGGTTGGGCATCAGGAGGAAGTTGTGCACAGTGAGGGTGGGGAGAGACTGGCACAGGCTGCCCAGGGCTGTGGTCGAGGCTTCATCCCTGGAGGCATTCAAGCTCAGCTTGGATGTGTCCCTGTGCAGCCTGCCCTAGCTGGAGGTGTCCCTGCTGCCTGCATGGGGGTTGGATGAGATGCCCTTTGAGGGTCCCTTCTAACCTTATGCAATCTGTGAAGCTGTAAGTTTGCTGTGTACATGGAGGACTGGAAGCTTGATTTTGCAGTCTGTAGCCCTGCCACAGATCTGTTCACCATACCCACATCTCCTTGCTGGAGGTGATACTGAAATCTCTCTGAGGAGCCTGGAGCATTGTGAGGAAGACCCTCCCTTATCTTTTCTGCCTGATGTAGGTGGGAATTCAGATTTTCCTGGTAGCCTCAAAAAAAACCCAGCCTCCAACACCAGCAGCAGTTAAAACAGGAAGGTTGATGTAGGTAGTTAATTAAAAGTTGTGTAATGTTGATTGTGTAGCCAGGCTGGCTAGGTGCTCCTGTAACAGATGAAAGGGGAGCTGGAAGGAGGAGTTGGAGAGGTGACTGCTTTTGCCTTGGAAAAGAGAGCAGCACTCTTGAGAACAGCCAGGGGCTGGCCTGGCAGCAAAACCTTCACCCAGCAGCCATCACACTTTGCCATCTGCTCAGAAAAAGCTCTCCTTCAACTCCTGAGCAGAAGGAGAGCCAGCAGGGGCTCCAGGCACACACTCCAGGAGTCTGCCTGGCACTGCAGCAGGCTGCCCGGGAGGGTGGGGGAGTCCCAGCCCTGGAGGTGTTCCAGAACCGTGTGGCCATGGCACTTGGGACATGGTTTAGTGGTCATGGTGGGGTTGGGTCGATGGTTGAACTGGGTGATCTTTGAGGGCTTTGCCAACACAAACAATTCCATGGTTCTGTGATTCAATGATCTCATTCTTATCATGGCCATAAGGTCCCCAAGCCTGCTCAGACCCCTGCCCACCAGTACCCTTGGAAACAGACTCAGTCCCTTTTTCTTCTCATCTCAGTGCACAGGCAGGCTGCCCTGGCTTTTGGCCACTCCAGTCCTCTTTTTGCTCACCAGAGCTTCCCCCATCCTTCCCAAATGTGTGGATTAACACTGGGGGTGTGCAAAGCCAACTGGCAGAAGAGAAGCATCACAAGCTGTGCACCCACACTGGGCTCTGGGAGTTGATTTATGCAGCTGAAACCCTGAAGAGAGGTTTGCAAAGATACAAGTCAGGAGAAAAATTCAAGCTGACTTCTTGCCACTCTTCAGGCTGGGATCTGTGCTAAATGAGACAGAGCTGCCAGTCCCCTGATACCTTCCACAGCATTAAACTGGACACTTATTTAGGAAATTTAAAATTAAATGGCTTTGGAACCTCATGGAATAAAAAAAAACAAACTAACACCCCCAAAACACCCAAATTACCAAACAAAAAAACCTGAACCAAACCAAAACCACAACCAACAGAAAAACAAAGTCTGTCTTGGTGGGAAGAAAACTCACAAAATAAAACAAGCCCCCACCACCACTTCCCCAAATAATAACAACAACAACAGTGGCCCTTGTGAGGAGAGGAGAGGAGAGGAGAGGAGAGGAGAGGAGAGGAGAGGAGAGGAGAGGAGAGGAGAGGAGAGGAGAGGAGAGGAGAGGAGAGGAGAGGAGAGGAGAGGAGAGGAGAGGAGAGGAGAGGAGAGGAGAGGAGAGGAGAGGAGAGGAGAGGAGAGGAGAGGAGAGGAGAGGAGAGGAGAGGAGAGGAGAGGAGAGGAGAGGAGAGGAGAGGAGAGGAGAGGAGAGGAGAGGAGAGGAGAGGAGAGGAGAGGAGAGGAGAGGAGAGGAGAGGAGAGGAGAGGAGAGGAGAGGAGAGGAGAGGAGAGGAGAGGAGAGGAGAGGAGAGGAGAGGAGAGGAGAGGAGAGGAGAGGAGAGGAGAGGAGAGGAGAGGAGAGGAGAGGAGAGGAGAGGAGAGGAGAGGAGAGGAGAGGAGAGGAGAGGAGAGGAGAGGAGAGGAGAGGAGAGGAGAGGAGAGGAGAGGAGAGGAGAGGAGAGGAGAGGAGAGGAGAGGAGAGGAGAGGAGAGGAGAGGAGAGGAGAGGAGAGGAGAGGAGAGGAGAGGAGAGGAGAGGAGAGGAGAGGAGAGGAGAGGAGAGGGGAGGGGAGGGGAGAGGAGAGGGAGGGGAGGGGAGATTTGGAACAGACTAAGTGGCAGCCCAGAGGAATCCCCTCCTCTATGGATTACACTTTGAGTAAATGGAGACATCAAAATTTGACTCAGAAGTGGTTTTGTGTTTGTTTCCTTGTTTGTTTGTTTTTCCAGATGAGATCCCACACCTTCAATTCCATGCAACAGGCAGGTATGGGAGGAAGTTGCCCAGGAAGGTAGCCCAAAAGTACCATGTCCCCAAGTGCCATGGCCACAGGTTTCTTGAACACCTCCAGGGATGGGGACTCCACCACCTCCCTGGGCAGCCTGTGCCAATCCCTGACCACTCTTGCAGCAGAGAAATTTTTCCTCATCTCCAACCTAACCCTCCTGGAGTTACTTAAATTAAGTGGAGTTCCTAACGGGCCACCAGGACAGGCTCTGTGTAGATGAACCACCACAGCCTGCACCCAAGGCTGGAATCCCTGCTGGAGTGTCTCCTCTCCTTGTGTGTTTGGGTTGAACACCTCCTGGCCAGTCTCACAGGGACTTTCCAGACAGTACAGTGTGGAAACCATGAAATACAGTAGTTGAGATATGAGAAAGGCTTGGAGGCTGTTCCTTCAGAGTTCCTGGAAAGCCTGGGATGGTGGACAAATGAGGTAATACCTAAAACATCTTCAAGTGTGTTTCTAAAGCAGATGTTGCACAATTGAATTAAGGCTTCAGAGGAAGAAAAAGCAAAGGCAGATTTGTGTGTCTGTTGAACAGGACAAGTGTGGTGTGGTTGCTGGCTCCCACAGAAGAATGTGGACTTCAAGGCTAAAGTCACAGCCATGTTGTCATTCCAGCAGAGGAAATCAGACTGGGACATAGCCTCTCCTATGAGGAGAGACTGAGGGAGTTGGGGCTGTGCAGTTTGGAGAGGAGAAGGCTCCCAGGTGACCTTATTGTGGCCTTGCAGTATCTTAAGGGGGCTACAAAAAACCTGGGGAGGGACTTTTTAGGATGTCAGGTAGGGATAGGACTGGGGGGAATGGAACCAAGCTAGAAATGGGTAGATTCAGCCTGGATGTTAGGAAGAAGTTCTTCAGCATGAGGGTGGTGAGAGCCTGGAAGGGGTTGCCCAGGGAGGTGGTGGAAGCCTCATGCCTGGAGGTGCTCAAGGCCAGGCTGGATGAGGCTGTGGCCAGCCTGATCTAGTGTGAGGTGTCCCTGCCCATGGCAGGGGGGTTGGAACTGGATGATCCTTGTGGTCCCTTCCAACCCTGACTGATTCTATCATTCTGTGATTCTGTGATACCAGCCTGGAGAAAAGAAGGCAGAGGGGAGACCTTCTGGCCCTCTACATGTCCGTGAAAGGAGGCTGCAGTGAGGTGGTCATTGGTCTATTCTCCATCACTTCTATCAAGTGACAGAACAGAGGAAATGGCTTCAGGTTGCACAGGAGAGGTTTAGGTTGGAGATGAGGAAAAATGTCTTTGCTGCCAGAGTGATCAGGGATTGGCACAGGCTGCCCAGGGATGTGGTGGAGTCCTCATCCCTGGAGGTGTTCAAGGAACCTGTGGCCATGGCACCTGCTGCCATGGTTTAGTGGCCATGGTGGGGTTGGGTTGCTGGTTGGACTGGATGACCTTAGAGAACCTCCACGAGTCTGTGATTCTGTCCAGACTGGAGCTCACTGCATTACACCTAAGGAGTTTCTACCATTTCTTTCTAGAACAGTTTGTCTTTTCCTAAGCTTTCTCTGTTGGTCCAGTATCTGCATCTATGCAGTAATTGTGGTTTTGCTGAAGGTCAGAGACTGATGAGCACCAGAGCTGCTGCAGATTGCTTCAGCTGCCTCCTGCAGTCCCCTCATGGAGCTCTGATCTTATTTGATAGATATCCTCAAGCTGTGTTTCCTAATGAAACTGTTTGAAGACAGAAATCCCTGCCCTTGCAGAGCAGCAAATCTCTTACAGTTGTGTTATTTGAGGCAATTTTAGCTGTTGTTTGAAACTGCTCCACTCAGCTTCTCTTCAGCTGTTCCAAACACCCTCCTGCTCCATGTTAAAAGTTGTGCCCCTGCCACACTTCCAGGTGCAGGCTGCTTTGCTTGACCAAGCTCCTCTCCTTGCTGGTGGAAATAGTTGCAAGACACCAAGAGCAGCATTAAAAATTGCCTCTGCATTCCTTGCCTGGTTTACGGAAGGGGCCTGTGGAATCTCTTTGTCAAATTCTTTTGCATCTGAGTTATTTGAAAAAAGACTAATGGCTTCTTGTGGTGATCCAGGGATTCTTCTCCTGGATTTCACAATCTGCCTGCCACAGAGCTTCCTGAAAGCAGGGAGGCTCCTCACACTTTCCAGCTTCCTTATCCCCATGCACTTTGCAACTTTGGAAATGTCCGGTATGGGGATGATTAAGATAGAATGGAACATCTGTCTGAGGAGGAAAGGCTGAGACCTGGGGCTGCTGGCAGCTTCCTCCTGGGGAGCTCTGCAGGCAGTGGGAGAAATAGCCCTGGTGGGACCTAGAATGGCTCAGGTTGGAAGGGACTTCAGAGTTCATCTACTCCAACCTCCCTGCCGTGGGCAGGGACACTTCTCAACCTGCCAGGGTGGTATGACATTCCAGACTGGGTTTTTTCAGATCTTCAGGGAGCTTGGCACTTGAGAGGGCTGCTTGTGATGCTGAGATTCCCACTGGTCTGCAAATGGAGAGAAGAGGTTTGGGTTGGATATCAGGAAAAGTATCTTGACTGTGAGACTGGTGAGGTGTTGGAACAGGCTGCCCAGGGAGGTGCTGGAGTCACCATCTGGAGATGTTCAAGAAGCTGTAGGTGTGATGCTTCAGGATATAGTTTAGTGGTCATGGGAGTTGGGTTACAGCTGGAGGCAATGATTTTAAAGGGTCTTTTCCAACCTTAGTGATTCCGTGATTCTGTGCCAGCTGAAGGTCTGCTCCCTGACACCTGTGCAAAGCCCTGCCCTCTGGCTCAGGCTGTTGAACTGCAGTTGGCATCTAGGGGTAATGACTGACTGTAGCTGAGCTGCTTTAGACCTCTACCTTTTTTTTTTTTTTTTTTTTTTTGCTGTGGGTTAGGAAATGCTGAAAACTCTCCTGAAGTTCCTAAGCCTTTTTCACATGTGAAAAAAAAGAGGGAAAAGGAAAACAGGAGGGGATCTAAGTCCATGCTGCTTATGGCATTGTGTGAAGTAAAATATCTGTGAAGAGATACTAAGCTGAGCCATTGCATTTTGTTTATGGGTGTAAGTGATGAGCTGAAATGCCAAGCAGTGGAGGATTCAACATAGTGGCAGCAGTGTTCTAGCTTGCTCTGCATGGCTCATTCTATTAATAGCTGTCTGTGGTGGGGAAGGAATGCAGCCTCACTTTGCTAAAATCTGCAGCTCAGTGAAGAATAATATGTGCAGTATTAATTCTGGTTTGACACCTGCCAGGCAAAGATCCTCACTGGCCAAGGGCATTCCTCTCAGTCCAGCTCCATCTGTTGTGCAGATCTTTGCTTCTGATACTTCAAACTCCTTGAGCCAAAGCAAAATAAAAAAGGAGAAGAGCCAACTTGAAGGGAAAAAAAATCTCAATACCTAGGAGGAATGGAGAGTTTTATCAAGGCTTAATGCAGTGGTTTGGTGTCCTGCTTGCTTTAAGTCCTGTGAGGAAAACATCTTCACCTGGTTGTTTTATCAACTGGTTGTTTTATGCAAGAGTCCTGCAGGGTTTTTGTTGTTGCTTGAAAGGAACATTGTAGACTAATGGAATAGGTTGGATTAGAGGGGATTATCTACTTCCAACCCCCTGCCATACACAGGGACACCTCCCACCAGCCCAGGTTGCTCAAAGCCTCATCCAGCCTGGCCTTGAACAGCACCAGGGAGAGAGCATCCACAGCCTCCCTGGGCAACCTGTGCCAGTGTCTCACCACCCTCACTAAGAACTTCTTCCTCATCTCCAGTCTAAATCTGCCCTTTTCCAGTTTAAAGCCATTTCCCCATGCCCTATGACTACAAGCCCTTGCAAAAAGTCCCTCTCCAGCTTTCTAGTAGGCACCTTTAAGATACTTTGAGAATTAAATTTCTAATATTTAAGATTAATAATTTAAATCTTAATTCTTAGCTGTCCTGATTCTGTTGTTCAGTAGTCTCTGGCTAGCTTCCTGGAGCTGTTCAAGGCCAGGCTGGATGAGACCCTGAGCACCCTGTGCTGGTGAGAGGTGACCCTGCCCATGGCAGGGGGCTGGAACTGAATGATATTTAAGTGCCCTTCCAACCCAACCCATTCTGTGAATCTGTGCTGATCAAGGCCAACCATTCTCTAGTCTCCAGGCTCAATCTCCCCCTCCTCAAGCTTCAGCCCTTGCCCCTTGTCCTATCACTACAAGCCCTCGTCACAAGTCCCTCCATAGCTAAGGTCCCAGCACATGGTGTTGCAGTTGAAATGCTGCAGCCTTTAGAAAGATTTCTTGGCAGGAAAGTTGCTAGTAAAAAAGTTACTCACTTGTTGTACTTAGCAAATAAAAAGCCCAAGGAATCCACCAGGAAGGAGCAGGACTTGCCTCAACTCTCTGAGAGACAGCTCAGGCTGTCTGCAGGAGGCATTCCAGTGGTGTCTGCTGAGAGCAGCTGACTGCCAGTCCCCTGAAGAAAGGCTGTGTAATGAGTTTGTCACCTCGCTGACAAAATAGTCATTAATTGTTCATTAATTGTCTTTGTTTTGCACTAAGAGTGGGTGAATAACTCTGTCAGAGCTGACCAGCTCCCCCAGGCAGACATTGAACCTACTGTGAACCCATGAGGAGTGTGCTGCCAGCCTGAGGGTTCCTTGTGAGCCTGGAGACTGCTAGTGATGGTTTGTGAGGGTCGGGAGAAGCAGCTCAGCTGAGGGACATGATGGCTTGGTGTGCTGGGAGCACAGCAGTGGTTGGCTGGATGTGCCAGGGTGTCAGGGAACTCCACTGAACCCCTCAGGACAGCAGAGCATTCCTAAGTTACTCTCCAGAGCAGGAGGGTTTCAGCATGATTTCTGGAGCTGGCTCTTGGTGTGACTGCCAGCATGAAGACCACACGCTCTCCTCTCTGCCCTGGCAGCCTACCAGGTAGCTAATGGCATCTACCTGCCAGAACCTGGCCAGGCACCTTCTTTCTATACAACTTTTCAAGCCATATTTGATCACTTGGAAAACCCAAATCCTCAGTGTGTGGTACCTGTCTTTGAGCAGTGCTTCCAAAGCATGCCCAAAAGCTCAGGTGTTCCTCAGAACCTCCCACATCAGAGAGAATTCTGTTTTCCTTTGTGCAGTGTTGCATGCTGAACCTCTTCGTGCATGCCCAGGTAGCCAAGAAGGCCACCAGCATCCTGGCCTGGATGCTGCTGGTGTGGCCAGCAGCAGTAGGGAGGTGATGGTGCCCTTGTATTGGGCATTGCTGAGGCTGCATCTTGAATCCTGGGCTCAGTTTTGGGGCTCACTGCAAGAAGGACATTGAGAGGCTGGAGCAGGTCCAGAGAAGGGCAACAAAGCTGGAGAAGGATCTGGAGAACAGGGCTGGGGAGGAGCAGCTGAGGGAGCTGGGGGTGGTTAATGTGGAGGAGGCTGAGGGCAGATCTCATTACTCTCTGCAGCTCCCTGAGAGGAGGTTGCAGTGAGGTGGGGTTTGGGCTCTGCTCCCTAGGATCAGAGAATAGGAGAGAAAATGGCCTGAAATTGTACCAGGGGAGGGTTAGGTTGGAGATGAGGAAAAATGTCTTTGGTGCAAGAGTGGTCAGGAGTTGGAACAGGCTGCCCAGGGAGGTGATGGAGTCCTTGTCCCTGGAGGTGTTCAAGAAAGGTGTGGCCATGGCAGCTGGGGCCATGGTTTAGTGACCATGGTGGGATTGGGTTGCTGATTGGACTGGGTGATCTTAGAGGCTTTTCCAACCCAAACAATTCTCTTTTTTATTGAAGATAAGTCAGAGAATCTTTATAGCAGTCATAAATGTGGAGAATGCAGCCAGTCCTGAACATTTGTTTCATATTTGCTGTCACTTTGATTAGTGCCTTTCAGCGTTAATTATGGGGCTCAGAAATGCAAATTACCTCAACGGGAGAAGGCTTAGGAGAATCTGCTTAGGAGAATCTGTCTTGTGATGGCTAATTGACAGAGGTAAGCTTTATTCCTGAACAGTCTGTGTAGTACTGGCTGGCTGCATCCATCAGGTCAGCAGTTACCAAGCTGCAGAAGCTTGGCAGTGCTGCATGTCACACTGAGGCTGTCACAGAATGGCAGGGCTTGGAAGGCACCTCTGGAGATCATTGACTCCAACCCCAAGGCAGGGTCACCTAGAGGAGGTCACTTAGGAACATATCCAGGTGGGTCTGGAATGTCTCCAGAGATGGAGAATCCACCACCTCTCTGGGCAGTTTTCAGTGCTTTGTCCCCCCTAAATTAAAGAAATTCCTCCTCATCTTTAGACAGAACTTCTTACACTCGGGTTTGGGCCTCTTGTCCCTTGTCCTGCCACTGGGCACTGATGAAGACAGCCTGGCCCCATTCTCCTGAAATGCTGATCAGCATTGATCTCAGAGGGCTTTTCCAGCCCCAGCAGCTCTGTGATTCTCTGTTGGTTTTGGACTTGCTGAGGGTGAGTGATCGCTGCCTTCTCCACGCAGCCCTGCCAAGTGTGGTCTGTGCAGCCTGAGTCTCCCCTGTCTCCTGTCACTCACTGCTGCAGGCTGGCCCAGAGGTCATCAGCTGTTCCAGCTCTGAGGACAGTGTTGGGAGGAGGCAGCTTGAAGAAGACAGCAGAAGAGCAGCCACACTACCAAAGATGCATGGTCACCTCCCAGCCCCTTTTCAAGCCAAGACACCCTGTGTTTCACCTTCTGTTTATTCCACCCCGGTCACAAGGACCTCCACCATGACTGTAGTGATCTCCAGCACCCACTGGGATCCCTCCAAATGCTTACTCTTTGTTTTCCCTTTCACTCAGTCTCCCATGTCTCCATTCCTTGGAGTGTTGCATACTTGCCTTCCAGGTCAAGTTTTGCAACCTCATCTCACTGCTCTTGAAAGTTTGTCCTGACCTGATCTGCTAAGTGTTATTCTGCTTCATGATCCACTTCTGCTTGTGCCCAGGCCAAGTGGATTTCACTTTAAAGCAGATCTACCTGCTTATGTGCAAGCTGGCTGTTGTGACATTCAGCCATGTAGGTGATGTCTGGAACATGCACAGCTGCCAAAACACACAGCACACAACCTGGCAGCCATGGCCATGCCTCTGCAGTACCCACTGCTGGGGCTGGGGCTCAGTGTGCACCACACTCCGAAGGGACTGAAGGGAAGGAGATCCTGCCACTGGATTTTGTGTTATCAAAGAATCACAGAATGATGGGGGTTGGAAAGGACCTCCAGAGATCATTGAGTCCAACCCCCCTGCCAGAGCAGGATCACTCAGGGCAGGCCCCCCAGGAACACATCCAGGTGGGTTTGGAAAGTCTCCAGAGAAGGAGACTCCACAGCCTCTCTGGGCAGCCTGCTTTACTGCACCCTTGCAGTAAAGTTTTTCTTCATGTTGGGATGGAACCTCCTGGGTTCTAGTTTGTGTCCCTTGTGCCATTTCCTCTCACAGGGCACCAGTGAAAAGTACCTGATCCCTTCTTCTTGACCCCCACCCTTCAGATATTTGTAAACATTAATGATCTTCTCCCAAGTCTCCCCTGCTTGGGTCTTGCAGCCTTTCCTCTTCACACAGATCTTCTATTCCCTTACTCATCCTTGTAAACTTCTGTTGGACTCTCTCCAGTAGTTCCCTGCCCCTCCTGAACTGGGCAGCTCAGAACTGGACACAATCAGGTCTACTGTGCATGGGGGAGGCAAGTGCCCAGCTAGGCGCGGTGTGAAGCAGGCAGCTGGCAAAACAAAGGCGGCGGCGGCGGCAGCAAACAAACAAGTTGGGTAAGATTGTAAGTGTTTTGACAAGTGTCTTTGACCACTAGCAACAGGTAAAACCACCCCTGGAACCAATCCCAAGTTATTTCACCAAAAAAAGGAGGTGCACATGCCCAGCATCCCTGACTTGTGTTTGCCAAAGACAAAGCAGGGTGCAAAAGGAGGCCAAATCTGATGTCTCTGTGGCACACTGAGAGGCACCAAGACTTTTGTCTGCTTTCCTGCTTCTCCCACCTGGGGGAGGGGGGGCAAGGTGGGTATTCAGGTATGTGCTTAGGATATGTCATGGCTGTGCATTCTAGGTATAATTTGGACCTTCCACCGCACCTCCTGGTCTGGTGTCACCAGCAAACCTGCTGAGGGTCCACTCTGTCCCCTTGTCCAGGTCATTGATGGAGGTGTTGCATAATGCTGGACCCAGCACTGACTCTTGGGGAACAGCACTGGCTACAGGTCTGCAGCTGGGCTCTGCACCACTGAGCTCCACCCTCTGGGCTCTGCTGTTTAGCCAGCTCTTGGTCCCTCTCAACATCCACTCCTCCAACCCACACTTCCTCAGCTTGCCTACGAGGCTGTTACTGAACCTGTTTCACTTGAGCTGAAGCATCCCAAGTGCCCCTGTCTGCTGGCACAGTCTGGCACAGCAGCCACGATGGTTCAAAGTCCCTTCTAGCATCATTTCCTCTGGTGGCCAAGGCTGTGTGCAGGCAATTGTGTGCACATCTCCACCCCAGCAGCTTCCGGACCTATTGGCCAAGGTCAAGAAGCCTGCCTTGTCATTGTGTGAAGAGCTGCAATGTCAGGAGTGCCTTTAGGAGCAGTGAGCAGCTGGAGGAAAGTGGTTCTGAAGCAGGAGTCAGATGTAGGACTTGCACTTGGGGGAAGCAAGGCTGACACTGGTTTGCTGCTGGTGGGAGTGCTTGATCTAACTTTAGCATTGCTCAGGAGAGAAATGCACTCCAGATGCCAGGGGAGGTGATTAAAGAGGGCTCTGAAATGCTTGCTTTGAACTCCTCAGAAACGCTGAGCAGGATCTGGTAAGAGGGACCAGTGAACAGCAGTTAAGAGACTCGAGTGGAGACCACTGAAGGAGTCTGCAGAGCTTGCAGGAGGTGCTGAAGCCAGATGCATGCTTGGGCAGTTACTCCTTTGCACAGCTCCTCTCCAGTCGTGCAGGGTCTGCAGCCCAGACCCACCCACCTGTGTCCGATGTGGTTACACAAATCCCAGAGCATTTCCCTGCCATTGTTTCTGTCAGGGGCTGCTGTGTGCAGTTTTTGCCCTGTTTCAGCACACCCCTGGGTTCTCAGGAGAGTTTTCTCTTCAGCAGGCTCACATTCTAGAGGCTGAGAAGCATTCTTGAGCCTTCCCAGGGAAATATATTTATTTTTTTACTGGAATGATATCTCAGAAGGAAGGGAATGAAGAGGAGCATGGCTGTGCACCTCAGCATTAGGATGTGCAGCTCTGGAAGACCTGAGTTCCCACCTCTCCCAAGGCTGTTTCTATCTACTAATCTAAGGAGTACGTGGTCATTTGAGTGCATTAAGTACAGGGGCAGTGCTGGGAGCAGAGACCAGGCCCCAGAACAACCTTTTCCAAGGGACAGGTTTAATAGATAATGATTAGATCAGAGCTGGGTCATTGTATCCCTGGCTGCTCAGCTGTCTCCTGAGCTGTCTGTGGGATCATCCTGGCAGGGTTAGGCAGCAGCTGATGGAGACTTACTCAGCACTTTGGATTCACAGAATCACAGAATGTCAGGGGCTGGAAGGGACATCCAAAGCTCAGCCAGTCCAACCCCTCTGCCAGAGCAGGATCACCTAGAGCAAATCACACAGGAACACATCCAGATGGGTTTTGAATATCTCCACAGAGGGAGACTTCACAACGCCCCTGGGCAGCCTGTTCCAGGGTTCTGGAACCCTCACAGGGGAAAAATTCCTCCTCATGTTTCCATGAAACTTCCTATGCCTCAACTTCCACCCAGTGCCCCTTGGGCTGGCATTGGGCATCACCCAGCAGAGCCTGGCTCCAGCCTCCTGGCACTCACTCTGCACATATTAATAAGCATTCAGGTACCTCATTTCCATCAGATCCCCTTTTACACAGCAAAAAGCAAGAGCCAAAATGCTGAGGCTGTGTTGCCAGATGTGAAAAGGCAGTGTAAGGGAGGAGGCTCCCTCAAACACCAACAGTGCACAGAGAAGTTGTGTGGAGAAGGGTCCTGTAGACAAAACCTTCAGAGAATAACAGGATAGGAGGAGTTGGAAGAGATCTCTGGAGATGACTGAGTCCAACCTCCCTGCCAGAACAGGATCACCAGGGCAGGTCACACAGGAACGCATCCAAGTGGGTTTGAAACTCTCCAGAGAAGGAGACTCCACAACCTCTCTGGGCAGCCTGCTCCAGGCCTCCAGCACCCTCACACCAAAGATCTTTCTCCTCATGCTGAGGTGGAACCTCTTGGGTTCCAGTTTGTGTCTTTTGCCTCTTGTCCTATCACAGGACACCACTGACAAGAGCCTGGCCCCTTCTTCTTGGCCCTCACCCTTCAGATATTTGTAAACATTCCTCAGATCCTCTCCAGGCTAGACAGGGTCTCAGCCTTTCCTTGTCACACAGATGTTCCACTCCCTTCAGCATCCTCATAGCCTCTGTTGCAGTTCCTCAGTGCTCAGGAAAGTTTTCCCATGGCACAAGACAGCCCTAAGAGACAATCTCAGCTTTTTTTTCCTAGAGATGGTGATGAGAAAACAAGAGCAAAAAATGTCTTTAAGTGATTCAAAGCCCCTTTTCACTGAACTTTATCTTGAACCCTCCTACTTGTGCCAAGCAGGACAGAGCTGGAGTGAGTTTATTTTCCATCCCCTTGGTTGTTGCAACAAGATCTTGGAGTGTCCCACTCAAAGCTGGAGAGGTCCTGAAGGTAAAAGGAATCCAGCAGCAGTGGCCAGCTGCCTTTGCCCCATATGTAGCTCTGCTATCTGGGTTACTGTGTCTGGTCTGGTCCCTATCTGTGATGCTATTTATAGCCAGCTCTGTTTCCTGTCCACAGCCTTCAGACTCTCCCAGTCTGTGCAGTGGTCTGGAAGCACAGATACACACCCAGGCCAGGGAGTGTCAACATCTCCCATTTTTCAACAACTGGGACAGCTGGGAGAGAGGCTTGGGGTGTGAGAGCTTCCTTGCCCAGCTGGAGCTGTGGGCAGGCAGAAGTGCACTGCATGCTGCTACTGCTCTCACAGAATCACAGCAGCATGGAACGCTCTGGGCTGGAAGGGACCTCCAAAGCTCATCCAGTCCAACCCCTCTGCACTCAGCAGGGACATCCTCAACTAAATCAGGTTGCCCAGAGCCCTGTTGAGCCTGACCTTGAATATCTCCAGGGATGGTGCCTGAAGGACCTACCTGGCCAATCTGTTCCAGCATGCTCCTGGTGCAGAACTCATTCCTAAAGTAGAAGGAGCTGCAGGTCTTTTTCTCTGGGCCTATTTCACCTCCAGCATCACAGTAGAGGATGTCCTCCCAGTGTCCAGCCTGGAGAAAGGGGATTTCCATGGTCTCAATCCCCATGCCAGGGAGCTGGCCCCTAGTCTAGGAGAGCAGCTCTGTGCTAGCCTGGTTCAGTGCCCAGCACAAAGCTGCCCACTCCTGTTCCTTAGTGGCCTCAGCGCTAGCAGCGAGCCTGCAGCCTTTCCATTGCTGCAGCACTTGGTGGTGTAGGCTGTGCCCACAGCTGGCACAGTGCTTCACTGGAGGTGAGGGCACCGAAAGTTACCTTCTCTGGGGAAGCCCTCAACACCCTCCAGTGGTGCCCCAAACCCTGCTCCCTCCCTTTGTGTCGCTGGGCTGCAGCCTGTGTTTAACACAAGCAGCTCCGCACTGAGGCAGCCTCAAGCACCAAAAGCTTCACAGCTTTTGCAGAACTGAGGCCTCGGTATCCTAAAGGCACCTTTCAAATGCAGCTTCAGGCTTCTGCTCTGACCTTGGCACCTCCCTTAGGCAATGGAGACCATAAGTGAGGGTCTGTAGTTAACACAACTGAAAAGAGGCAGCTTTAATGTTCCTGCAGTGTGTTCAAAGCACAGAATCCTAGAACCATGGAATGGGTTGGAAAAGAGCTTCAAGATCATCCAGTTCCAAATCCCTGCCATGGGCAGGGACACCTCCCACTAGCCCAGGTTGCTCCAAGCCTTGTCCAGCCTGGCCTTGAACACCTCCATGGAGGAGACATCCACAGCCTCCCTGGGCAACCTGTGCCAGTGTCTCCCCACCCTCACTCTAAGGAATTTCTTCCTCATCTCCAGCCTCAACCTGCCCTCTCCCGGCTCAAAGCCATTGTCCCTCATTCTCTCACTCCCAGCCCTTGTCCAAAGTCCTTCCCCAGCTCTCCTGGAGACCCTTCAGGTACTGGAAGGCTGCTCTGGGGTCTCCTGGAGCCTTCTCTTCTGCAGGCTGGACAGTCCCAGCTCTCCTAGCCTGTCCCCACAGGGAAGGTTCTCCAGCCCTCTGACTATCTTCATGGCTTCCTTTGGACCCGCTCCAGCAGCTCCAGGTCCTTCTTGTGGTGGGGGCCCCAGAACTGGAGGCAGTGCTGCTGTGAGGTCTGAGCAGAGCAGGGCAGAGGGACATGATCCCCTCCCTGTGCTGCTGCTCTGCCTGCTGTGGCTGCAGCCAGCACACAGCTGCCTCTGGGCTCCCAGTGCCCAGTGCTGGCTTCTGGGCAGTTTGTTGTTCCAGCAAGGTGAGTGCTGAGCCCAGAGAACTCATTTCCCTTGTACCTGAAATGCCACTGTGGTCATTAAATTGAGTGGCATTAGTCCTAGAACACAGCCAAACCTTTCTGTGCTTTCGCATTCACCATCACTAGGAGATCTCCCTAAATATTTCTTTCTACCTCTCCACAATTTTGCCCATCCTGTAGCACTTGTCTCAGATTTTCCTCATTGACTTCACGTCAGAGCTGCAAAAGAGCTATCAGAGGAAACAAAATGGGACTAAAATAACAGGGCCTTTGTATTACATTTAGCACTTGGCTTCTGTCCCAGAATTTTCCCCATCTGTATTAGAATCAGATGGCAGTGTGAGATGAAAAGATTTCCTGGATGGGTTTTTGCTCTTATTTATTTTATGAAAGGGCTGATAACAGGCTAAAGGCAAGAGACTTGTTGTAGCACAAAAGTCCAGCCAGTATCAAGGGCTGGCTGGACAAGCTGACATGGATTATTGTTAATCCTCCGTGCTTGATCACATTTCAGCGTCATCAGATCACTCTGCTGGTGAACATGATGTGTAAATGTCCACTGGGAGAGCAGAAGGAAGCCCAGGCTGGCAGGTGGCAGCCCTCTGGGCATGCTGCTTACTCAGAGCAGCTGACCACAAGGCAGGGCAGGGGTTTAGTATCTCAGTGTATGCATGGCAGCAGCAGAGTGCAGCTGTGGTTAGTCCAAGCTTTAGTTACTCTTAAGTATTTGCATCCATGAGAGGCTCTGCCTCAGCCTGGCTCACCTGTGCAGCTGCTGTCACCTGCAGTGTGACAGCACAAGGCAGCCCCAGCAGTGCTGCTCAGCCTTCTTCATCAGAAGGACACAGAGCTGCTGAAGAGAGCCCAGAGGAGGCCACAAAGATGCTCCAAGGGCTGGAGCAGCTCTGCTGTGAGGACAGGCTGAGGGAGCTGGGGGTGTGCAGCCTGCAGAGGAGAAGGCTCCAGGGGACCTCAGAGCTGCCTGCCAAGAGCTGAAGGGATCCTGCAGGAAGGCTGCAGAGGGACTTGTGCTGAGGGGGTCTGGAGACAGGCCAAAGGGGAATGGTTTGGAGCTGAGGCAGAGCAGGGTGAGACTGGAGCTGAGGAAGAAGTTGTTGAGTAGGAGGGTGGTGAGAGTCTGGCCCAGGCTGCCCAGGGAGGCTGTGGCTGCCTCCTGCCTGGGGGTGTTGCAGGCCAGGCTGGATGAGGGCTTAAGCAGCTGAGTCTAGTTGAGAGGTGTCCCTGGGCATGGTGGGGAGGTTGGAGGAGATGATCCCTGAGATCCCTTCCAGCCTGAGCCACTCTAGGATTCATCAGGAGCTGTGCATCCTCTGCTCTGTCCCCTGACCAGCCACTTTGACAGGGTTCCTTTGGCAATCTGGAGACAAAGATCAAAGGGACTTAAATACTCTCCAGAAAGCAATTTTCCCTCTGCTCAGAGCGGCTTTGTGTGGTATTCATGCATGGCTGGGCTCAAACTGTGTGAAGGTTTGCAGGCTCTGGGGGCTCTATGCAAAACCCAATTCTTTCTAACAGGATGTAGAGTGGTGCTTTCTAGTAATGCTGTTCTGCTCTGCTGGAGACTGTGAGTAGCATCTTGGAGCTCCAAATTAGATTTTGCAAAGCAGCTCTGCTGCAGGGAGCCTGCTCCTGGCTAGCAGGATTTTCCAGTATCATGTTTTGGGGGATATTTGTGCTCTCTTTTGATGCAGCATCTTCACAGCAGCCAAAGTAGAACAGCAGCTGCAGGCTGCACTGACCCTTCATTCCAGATGGTGCTCACAAAGGGTGCAGAGAGCTTTGTAGACACCTGCCACTAAATGCACCTTTGGAAAGCAGCTGCTGTAGAGAATGGTTTAATGGAATCACAGAATCACAGACTGGGAGGGGTTGGAAGAGACCTCTGGAGATCATCCAGTCCAACCTCCCTGCCTGAGCAGGGTCACCCAGGGCAGTCCACACAGGAACATATCCAGGTGGGTCTTGAAAGTCTGCAAAGAAGGAGACTCCACAACTTCTCTGGGCAGCCTGCTCCAGCCCTCCAGCACCCTCACACCAAAGAAATTTTGCCTCGTGTTGAGGTGGAACCTCCTGGGTTCCAGTTTGTGTCCCTTGCCCCTTGTCCTATCACAGGGCACCACTGAGAGCAGCTTGGCACCTGCTTTTTGCCCCCCACCCTGCAGATATTTATAGGCACTGATCAGGTCCCCTCTCAGCATTCTTCTTTCCAGGCTAAGCAGCCCCAGGGCTCTCAGCCTTTGCCCACCACACAGAGGTTCCAGTCCCTTCAGCATCCTCATAGCCTCTACTGGACTCTTTCCAGTAGTTCCCTGTGACTCTTGAACTGGGGAGCCCAGAAGTGGACACAGTTCTTGGGATGTGGTCTCAGCAGGGCAGAGCAGAGGACCAGGTGTTTACAGTACCTGAGCTCATACCCAGTGCTCTTCCTGCAGTCAGTGCAAAGCAGCCTGCATGTTTAGAGCAGTAATTAATGTGATTATCTTAGACATCCTCCCAGTGAGATGGATTGCAGTCTAGAAGAGCCTCTTTCTCTCCTTAGCAATAATTAATCCTAGCATAATTAGTTGAGGAGGGGCTGTATGTAGTGAGTTGAGGCAGATCCCAAATGAAGAGTGCTGGCTTCTCACTCTGCAATTAACAGCTCGTGTTAATGAGGTTTGGTAGGGCATGCACAGAGGCATCACTTGTGTGTGCCAGGCTTGGTAGAGTTCCTAAGGGATCATTACAGCTGCCTCTGTGCTCCTGTGAAAGCTGCTTCAGTAGCTCTATTGATCCTGTCCTCTGTGACTCAGGGACCAGTTCGATGCTAAACATCTTGCCAGAGAAGGTCATGAGCAGATCAGGCTGAGTGCCACAGAGCAGCATGTGCAGGGCAGGGAGGTGATCCAGCCCAGGCACTGTGGGTTACTGAAGGGCAGGTCCTGCCTGGTGAACCTGATCTGTTGCTGTGACAAAATGACCCACGTAGAGGATAAGGGGCAGGCTGTGAATGTCTGGAGAGGAGAAGTCTCCCAGCTGACCTTATTGTAGCCTTGCAGTACCTTAAGGGGGCTGCAAGAAATCTGGGGAGGGACTTTTTAGAATGTCAGGTAGTGGCAGGACTGGGGGGGAATGGAACCAAGCTAGAAATGGGTAGATTCAGCCTGGATGTTAGGAAGAAGTTCTTCAGCATGAGGGTGGTCATGACAATCCCTTCAGCCTGGAAGGGATTGTCCAGGGAGGCGGTGGAAGCCTCATCCCTGAAGGTGTTTAAAGCCAGGCTGGATGAGGCTCTGGACAGCTTGATCTAGTGTGAGGTGTCCCTGCCCATGGCAGGAGGGCTGGAACTGGATGATCCTTGTGGTCCCTTCCAACCCTGACTGATTCTGTGATTCTGTGATTCTATGATTCTATGATTCCATGATGTTGTTTACCTGGACTTTAGTAAAGCCTTCGACACTGTCTCCTACAGCCTCCTCCTGGAGAAACTGCTGCTCATGGCTTGGGTGGGTGGATGCTTCCCTGGGTAAGGATCTGGCTGGACGGCCAGGCCCACAGAGTGTTGAGAATGGACTAAAATGCAGCTGGTGACCAGTCAGGATTGGTGTTCCTCAGGGTTCTTTAATATCTTTATCAATCACCCTCACTGAGTTTGCACACCAAGCTGGGTGGAAGTATTGATCTGGTGGGGAAAGGCTCTGCAGAGGGATGTGGCCAGGCTGGGTTGATGGCCAAGACCAATTGCTGAGGTTCCACAAGGCCAAATGCTAGGTCCTGCACTTGGGTTGCAACAACCCCAGGCAGTGCTGCAGGCTTGGGACAGAGTGGCTGGAAACCACCCAGCAGAAAAGGATCTGGGGGTGCTGGTTGACAGCACTCGAAGATGAGCCAGCAGTGTGCTCAGGTGGCCAAGAAAGGCATCAGCATCCTGGCCTGGATCAGCAGTGTCGTGGCCAGCAGGAGCAGGGCAGTGATTGTGCCTCTGTGCCAGGCACTGGTGAGGCTGCACCTCGAATCCTGCCTTCAGTTCTGGGCCCCTTCACTCCAAGAAGGACCTTGAGGGGCTGGAGCATGTCCCGAGAAGGGCAACAAAGCTGGTGAAGGGTCTGGAGAACAGGACTAGGGAGGGGCAGCTGAGGGACCAGAAGTGTTTAGTGTGGAGGAGGCTGAGGGCAGACCTCATTGCTCTCTGCAGCTCCAATTCCTTCACATCAGCTTTGCTTTTTCCCTGCTCTGCAGGGTCTCCCGTGAGTGTTGCAACAGTGCCCAGTGACCTGTTTCTCTCCTTTACAGGTGTCCCTGAGCTTGCTCCAGGCGTCCTGGAGGCTTCCCCGACAGACCAGCAGCTGAACAGGCTGGCCCGGCGGCTGGGCGCCGAGTGGGAGCACATCGCCCTGTGCCTGGGGCTGTCGCACACTGACATCTATCGATGCAAGGTCCAGCACCCTCACAACCTGCAGTCGCAGGTCCTGGCTGCTTTGGTGCTGTGGAGACAGCGGCAAGGGAAAGCAGCGACCCTGCGGAGCCTGCAGGGCAGCCTGCTGCGGGAGGAGGTGGATCCGTCGCTGCTCCAGGACATGCTGCAGTGAAGCTCTGCTGCTGCCTTCCTGCACTGCGCTAAACCCAGCCGAGAGAATGCGCTGGGGGGGGCAGATCTGACAGCTCAGGCTAGACCAAACTGGGCTGGGGAGCTGTGATTTTATGAAGCTTAAACATTCCACTTTTCGGTGCCACCTGGTGACTGTAACTCCTCTTTTCACAGCAGGTTAACTTTTAGCAGGTGTTAAAGACCTGGATCCAGCCTTTGCTGCTGGATGGTTCCAGTGGGGCTGTAGGGTGACACTAGGACTCCTGCCTAGCAGGAGGCCCTGCAGTGGCTCCAGCAAGGTTTCTGGGTTTATTGCAGAGCAGCACTTGGTTGAAGCTGCTCTCTGGACTGTGCAGGAGCCTTTTTTTTCCACTGCTGTTCCCTGTAGCTCCTGCTACCCCAGCAAGAGAGGAGCATCCCCACTGTGGCTGATTGCACAACTTGCCAGCAGTCCTTGCAGGCGGCCAAATCACAGTCAGAGGAGTCTTAGCACCTGCAGATTCTGTCTGGGAGAGGTGGCTGCCACCTTGGTCTGCCTTGGAACTGGCTTCTGGGTGGAAGCACAGGAGCCTGCTCGGCCTGTAGGGGTTTCTCCTGTGTCACTGAACGGCTGTAGGCTTCTGCCAGGAGACAGGTACCCGCACAGAGGCCATTTCTTAGCATAGCATGGGTGGGGAGGCCTCAGGGAAGGCAGGCAGTAGAAAAGTGAGCAGAAGATAGGGAGGGAGAGGCGAACAGAACAAGAAGGAGCCTAAAAGCTGAGACAGCTTCTAATGCATCCATTTTTGTTTTCACTAATGAACTGGGAGACAACCTGGTGTGCCTGAGCGCCGATCTGCTCCAGGGTGGGAGGGCTCTGCAGAGGGGTCTGGCCAGGCTGAGTCAGTGGGCCCAGGGTAATTGTTTGAGGTTTGACAAGGACAAGTGCTGGATCCTGCACTTGGGTCACAACAACCCCCAAAAATGCTCCAGGCTTGGGGCAGAGTCAGGGGAAAGCTACCTGGCAGAAAAGGACCTGGGGGTGCTGGATTACAGCTGGCTGAACATGAGCCAGCAGAGTGCCACTCTGCCACCTGGGAAGGGCAACAAAGCTGGGGAAGGGTCTGGAGAACAGGGCTGGGGAGGAGCAGCTGAGGGAGCTGGGAGTGTTTGGTCTGGAGCAGAGGAGGCTGAGGGAGCTTTCATTGCTCCCTACAGCTCCCTGAAAGGAGGCTGCAGTGAGGTGGGGGTTGGGCTCTGCTCCTTAGTCTCAGGTGTTTGAAGGAGAGGCAATGGCCTGAAATTGTGCCAGAGGAACGTTGGGGATTAGGAAAAATTCGTTTGCTGCAAGAGTGGTCAGGGATTGGCACAGGCTGCCCAGGAAGGTGGTGGAATGCCCATCCCAAAACATGTAGACATGACACTCTGGGACATGGTGAAGGGTTGACTACTGGACTTGATGGTATTAGAGGTCTTTTCCAACCAATGATTCAATGATTGGAATTGATGCAGGAGAACAGCAAACCTTGAGCTTTTCTCCTCCATCCCTCCTGCCAGGGAGATTTGTATTCCTGCTGCAAGAGCCCAGGAAGGTTTTGGCTGACCAGGCAGGTGTGGATCACTCCACAGGGCATCGGATCCAACAGTGATGGAAGTGACCAGCTGCGCTCTGAGCCTGATGATAAGAGGCAGAATACATCTGAATTTGCCCTGAGAAGCTGTAGAGTGAAAAAAAAGTTTGGCTGCAGGCATTCCAGGTCAGTTTATAAGCAATGTATGAGAGACTTTCATCTGCATTCACTGCCAAGTACCCTCCAGCCCTGCATCTCCCCTGTGTGATTTAACAGCTGATTAGCTTTATCAGAAGTCTGCACTGGGGCAAGACTGAAGTTACTCCCTTTTACTTTTTTTTTTTTTTTTTTAATTCTTCCTATATCCAGAACTTGGAAGTTAGGACAGACAAAGAGGTTTTAAGGAAATCTTGTCCACCTTGCTTTTCAGAAGCATGGAAACAGGCAGGATCAGCTCCTGCAGCTGCTAGGACAGCCTGGTGGTGGTTTGGTTCTAATCTCTCTACAGCTGTGCCCTTCAGCAGATCATGATCCTGTTATCTCTCACTCACATCTTACCTAATCAGATCCTCTTAGGGCTGCTTACAGAGGTTAAGTCTATCAGCAAAGCCCACGGCAGCCATTGGGCTGCAGGGGACAGCAGCACTGGAGGCAGGACTGAAGGTGAGATCTCAGCAGAGCAGAGCCAAAGGGCACAATCCCCTCTCTTGTCCTGCTGCCCACACTCCTCTGGCTGCAGCCCAGCACACAGCTGCCTGCTGGGCTGCATGAGGGCACCGCTGGCTCCTGGGCAACTGCTCAGCACCCAGCACCCATCTGGGCCTTGGGATTGAGTCATTTTTCTCTTTCAGGATTCTTTAATGCCAGCATATTCTGGATTGGTTTTGGTTGAAACCCATCCTAGAGCAGGTGCATGGACATCTGGCAAATCCATCTCAGCATGGCCCAGCACAGGGAGTGTGATGAGGCTGCTGAAACAGTTGTGATGGCTGGACAGGAGCCTGGGCAGTGTTTGAGGGGAGAGGGGCAGGGCAGTGTCCCTGGCAGCAGTTGGGAGGAGCAAAAGCTGGAGGATGGGAGCCCTGGTGAGATAAATGCAAAAACCTTAATCTTGTTGTGAGCCAGCATGGACCAAGCCTTAACACAGCCTGGTCTGGAAGGGAGTCAGCCCCAGTGAAGCCAGCATGGGCACCGTGCTCAGGGAAGGCAGCCAGGCTGGGTGGTGAAGTGGTGTGCTGGGCACACTCACACAGCCCTGGCACCTCATCCTTCAAGTGAGCTTTGCATTTCATGATCTTCACTTGAGACCAATGCCAGGTTAGCCAGAACTGAGGTATTCAGAATCCTTTTAATGGTCAAGAAAACAGTCTGGGGGAGATGTGGAGGTCCTGCCAAAGAAACCTCCATTACAGGTTGGTATCTGTCTCCGTGAGACCTGATGGTGAGTGTCATAGAACCATGGAAAGGATTGGGTGGGAAGAGACCTTCAAGATCATCCAGTTCCACCCCTCTGCCATGGGCAGGGACACCTCTCACCAGCACAGGTTGCTCAAGGCCTCATCCAGCCTGGCCTTGAACACTTCCAGGGAGGGGACATCCACAGCCTCCCTAGGCAACCTGTGCCAGTGTCTCCCCACCCTCACTGCACAGAATCTCTTCCTCATCTCCAGTCTCACTCTCCCCTTTCCCAGCTCAAAGCCATTGTCCCTCATCCTGTCACTCCCAGCCCTTGTCAAAAGTCCCTCCCCAGCTCTCCTGGAGCCCTTTCAGGCACTGGAAGGCTGCTCTGGGATCTCCCTGGAGCCTTCTTTTCTGCAGGCTGAACAGCGCCAGCTCTCCCAGCCTGTCCCCACAGGGGAGGGATCATACCAGGTAATCTCTCCATTTAAACTGGTCTTTAGGTGGGCTGACTCCTGCATCCCAGCAGTGGTACTGAAATTACAAGAGCATGGAATTTCAAACCTGGCCTCTTGTCTTCTAGAGCAAAGCATTTAATTAATCATGTATAGTGACTGTCACATCCCCAGGTCCTAGGTTAATGTTGTAGTATTTGAGTTGAAAGTATTGAAGGGAGAGTTTATTTATTTATTGAAGGTTATTTCCATTGCTATTATTTTTAAATTCATGGAAATGTTCCTCTTAGGCTCTTCAGTGTTATTAGTGCTTGGTTCTGCACCACTCAAATGCAGCCACATATTTAACTTGACAGCAGTATCCCTTTAACCCAGTGGGGTTCTCCATCCACCTAAAGATACTTTTCTTCTGTACTTAATGGTGTTGCACAAGGATGCAATTAGGACAATTTAACTCTTCAGATGTAAAGCAAGGCTTCTTGTTCTCTCTTGTGACCTCCCTGGGCAACCTGTGCCAGTGTCTCTCCACCCTCATGGCAAAGGCTTTCTTCCTCATCTCCGGTCTCAATCTTCCTTCCTCAAGCTTCAATCCATTCCCTCTCATCCTGTCACTCCCAGCCCTTGTCAAAAGTCCCTCCCCAGCTCCCCTGGAGCCCCTTCAGGTACTGGAAGGCAGCTCCAAGGTCTCAGTGGAGCCTTCTCTTCTGCAGGCTGATGAGCAGCCCCAGCTCTCCCAGCCTGTCCTCATAGCAGAGGTGCTCCAGCTCTCTGATCATCTTGGTGGCCTCCCCTGGACCCTCTGCAGCAGTTCCATGTCCTTGTGCTGGGGCCCCAGAGCTGGCCACAGTACTCCTGGTGAGATCTTAGAGCAGAGGGGCAGAATCCCCTCCCTGTGCTGCTGCTCTCCCTGCTTTGGGTGCAGCCAGCACACAACTGCCTCTGGGCTGCCAGTGACCAGTGATGGTTCCTGGGCAGTTGTGTCACCAGCTGACACCCCCAAGTCCTTCTCCAAACTGCTCTCAGCCACTCCTTGCCCAGGTTGGATTTGTGCTTGAGATTACCCCAGCCCAGGTGCCTCAGCTCCCTTGTGCCACCAGTTTGGGTGACAAGAGGGTGCTTGCACAGGGCCTCCTGTCCACCTTGCCCACCGTGTTCCCAGGACTGGTGCATGGCAGAGCCTGACCGCGGCTCACACCCTGCAGGGACTGGTTCCTTCTCCACTGCTTGTCCCCTGCAGCCACAGGCCACTTCAGGCTGGCCCATGGCAAGGGGGTCGCAGTAGATGATCTCTGAGGGCCCTTCCAACCTGACCCATTCTAGGATCCTATGATTTTCTCCATGGCCATAGACTCCTGTCAAGGCATAGTAGAAGCAGAGCTGAAAAGACAGTTCCTAGAAGCTCTGTAGTTACAATGAACATTCCAAATCTTTGTTCATCTTGCACTAAATGAGAGGAATTTTGACTTCCAAACGGTCTTTGTAGCACCCAGAAGCAGATTTCAAATGAAATGCAGTGATTTAGCTTTCTTTGGCCTGAATGCAGGGCACTTCTAACTAATTTCTTGAGAAGAAAGGAACATTTGCCAAGAAGGTGATGATTCCCAGCTCACTACCATGGAAACTCCAGGAAGTAGCTGGGAGAGTTCCCACTCAGCCAAGGACAGTCATGAGGAGCCCACAGGCACGTTTATAGAATCATAGAATCAGCAAACTGGGTTGGAAAAGCCCTCGAGGATCACCCAGTCCAACCAGCAACCCAGCACCACCATGCCCACTAAAACATGGCCCCCAGGGCCATGGCCACTCCACTTTTGCACACCTCCAGGGATGGGGACTCCACCACCTCCCTGGGCAGCCTGTGCCACTTGCAGCACAGAATTTTTTCCTCCTCTCCAACCAAACCCTCCCCTGGCACAATTTCAGGCCATTCTATCATCTTGATCCTAAGAGCAGAGCCCAATCCCCACCTCACTGCAGCCTCCTCTCAGGGAGCTGTAGAGAGCAATGAGAGCTTTAGAGGGGTTGTAGAGAGCAGCCTCTCCTTCTGCACACTAAAGCAGTCTGGAGCAGAGGAGGCTGAGGTGCCTTCATGGCATCTTACCAGGCATGTTGTTGGCAACACGTGGCACAGCCACTGCCTTTGAACGCTCCATGGGCACCCAACAACCCTGGGGATTAAAAAAAAAAAAAATGGCTATGAAGGCAGACTGAGAGGAAAATTCAACTTCCAATTGCCTGAGCAGGCAGATGCTGCCTTTTATGAGGTAATTTTGTTTTCAGGGCCACATTTGCTGGGCTTTATTTAAAGAAGAAAGTAATTGAATAACTGCAGCATGTGGAGCCTGCTGATAAGGATCCCTCTTCCAGGTTATTAAACAAACTGCAGAGCAAGTGCTCAATTATTCCTCAAAAATGCTTGAGCAACACCTTGTCTGCAGATTCCCATCTAGAATTACCTCCCAGCAAGCTGCCTCCCAGCGATTTCCAAGAAGCAGCGTGCAAGCAGCACACACCCCTGCTCTGGATAACACAGGCTGCTGAGAACAGGCTCAGGATTAGCAGCCCAGCAGGGCAGGGAGCGAGGGATCAGAGCTGCTGTAGGGCTTCTGCTCGCCTGGCACCGAGCTCTGTGCTTCCAGCTCTGGGGCCTCAAGGGGAGTCTACCCCTTTGCTCAGACCTCACCTCCAACCATAGAATCACAGAATCATATAATCACCTAATCATAGAATCACAGAATCACAGAATTGTAGAATCACAGAATTGTAGAATCACAGAATCACAGAATCATAGAGTCAGTCAGGGTTGGAAGGGACCACAAGGATCNACTCTGGAATGGATTGTCCAAGAAGGTTGTGGATGTCACCTGCCTGTTGAAGGCCAGGTTGGATGGGGCCTTGAGTAACCTGGGCTAGTTGAGAGGGGTTCCTGCCCATGGCAGGAGGTTGAAGGAGATGAGCTCTGAGGTCTCTTCCAGCCTAGGCCATTCTCTACTTTTATGATTCAATCATTGCATCTTCATCTCCATTCTTGGTCCTGGCTTTGCAACACTGGAGAAACCACTTTAGGCTGCAGCGTGCAGAGAGATGCAAGCTTCTGATGAGCAGAGCTGGACAGGGATGGAGGGAGCTGAACAGACATGGAGGGAGGTGGACAAAGATTGAGGGAGCTCATCCAGTGCCAACGAGCTGGACAGAGATGGGAGAGCTGGATGGAGAAGGGGGAGCTGGACAGAGATGGGGGAGCTGGTGGTTGTTTACTTCCTGCACACTTTGGGGTTTGCTGTCTAAGCAAGTGGCCACTGGCAAGCAGGATGGAGCTCTGAAACCTGTGCAGAGCAGAGACCTCTGAGGTGTGGGGGGCTGCTTCTGATCACAGAACTGTTTGAGCTGGAAGGAACCTTCAAGCTCATCCAGTGCCAACCCCCGTGCTATGGACACCTCCCACCGGCCCAGGTTGCTCAAGGCTTCATCCATCCTGGCCTTGAACACCTCCAGGGAGGGGAGATCCACAGCCTTCCTGGGCAGCCTGTGCCAGTGTCTCCCCACCCTCACTGGAAAGAATTTCTTCCTCATCTCCAGTCTCAATCTGCCCTCCTCAAGCTTCAATCTGTTGCCTCTCATCCTGTCACTACAAGCCCTAAGCCATGGTGTTGGAGTGAGCCTTGAAGAAGCAGGCAGAGGCTTTGCTCCTTGTGACACACAGAGGTTTTCTCAGGCAGCACCACCTGCTTGGCTCCCACAGGCCTCTGATAAAACCCCAAAATTCTCCCTGACACTGCTTTTCCAAAGCACGAGCAGGCAAGAGCAGCAGTGAGGATATGAAGGACATCAAAGTGCTGGAGCGGGTCCAGAGGAGGCCACGGAGATGATCAGAGTGGAAGTGAAGCCCTGAGCGTGGGCGAGCAGGCTGCTGTGCAGCTGAGAGCTGGCAGAGAAGGCTTTGTGCCAGGGCTTGTTGGCTTCTCCCCTTGCATGGCAGCTCCGGGCTCTGGCGAGCAGCCGCTGCAGGCCTGGGGACCACAGGGCACAGCAGACAGGGCAGAGAGGGATGGGTGTGCATAAGTAGCTAGGGGACAAGAATATAGGGATTGGGAGAGGAGGGAATGAGCTCCAGAGCTCCCAGAGGGCTCATTTGCAGCAGTGCTCCACCCTTAGCGGTGCCCCAGGTCCCTGCTCGCTACCCCTGCCCCGAGGCTGTGCACCAGGAGCTGTGTCCTCTGGCACCAGCAGATGCTACAGCAAGCAAGATTTGCCTGCCTCACTCTTCTCCTTTTCCCAGGCAGACACAACCAACACATGGGATTTCCCCTGACACCAGCTGACAGGCTGGCTGCAGCCTCGATGTGCTTTCCTAGAAGGGACATTGCTCAGAGGGCACACAGCTGCCCTTTCCAAAAGTGAATGCTGCCAGGCACGTGTCCTGGCCAGGCAACAAGTCAGAGTGACCAAGCAGTCAGCACCTGAAAGGAGCACCAGCAGCAGCCTGCCTGAAAATGGCCAGCAGCAAACACTTCTGCCCGCCAGCAAACAGCAGAGGTTTCACTAAAAGACAGCATTTCTCCAGTAGTGCCATGGTGGCCTCCCCTCCCTGAGCATGATGGCAAAGGATTGGTTTTGCTAAGGGCCATGGTGGCCTCCCCTCCCTGAGTACGTTGGCAAAGGATTGGTTTTGCTAAGGGCCATTAAAGCAACAGAGCAGGAGTGGTGCAGTGTAAGGCAGAAGTGATCTGAAGCACCAGCAAGGCACTTGTAGACATGGCACTTAGGGATGTCATTTGATGGCCATGGTGGTGTTGGGCTGATGGTTGGACTGGATGAGCTTTGAGGATTTTGCCAACCCAAAGAGCGCTCTAATTCTGTGTTTGCTGCTCTGAAGTCTGCTGGAGACATAAACTGGTTAAAGTAAATAGAGGAAAAGATGAGGGGCCCCATCTGACAGCAGCAGGAAAAGCCCAAAGTCCCCGAAGTAAGAGATGCTCAGATGGCAGAGCAGAACTGCTCATCTCTGAGGAGTTACCCCACGCTTACTACACCCTGCACTGCTGACTTCCAGGAAATGTACCCAGGTGAGGCTGAGGATTTTTAAATCTAAAACTGATGACATGAATCAAAGCCTTCCTGAGGCTCCTGCAGTAAGAGGAGAAAAGGAAATTGCTTTTCAGCCCAGAAAGCCTGCTCCTGGTAGCTACTAAACTGCCTGTGCCTCTCCACAGAAGGCATGGGGGGGTAATGATAGAGCAGCTCTCAGCACTAGACTGAGCCTCTAGAGGGACACAGGGAATGACAGCAGCTGCTGCCAGAGGGACCTGGGAGCACAGGAGATCCCCTTGGGAGGAAGAGCAGCGGGTGGGAGGGAAAAGTGAACCCTAAGGGCCTGTAGGTTGCCCGGGGTGGAGCTGCTTGACATTCGGAGACTTCCCTGTGTCTCTTTAACTGCTTCCCCTTGGAGCCAGACAGGACACGTGGGAGCACTGCTGCATGTGCACCACTCCAGCCAAAAGTGAAGCTGAGGCCTCACAGAAGTGCCTGAGGGTGTGAGCCTGAGGCACGGGAACCCTGTGAGGTGGAAACCTGACTTCACCCCTTCCAGCTTTCACCTGCCAACCACTTAGCATGAGAAAGCCAGAGAAAGATTCATCTCACTTCAGACACCTGCACAGGGACCTCTACAGCAGAGCTGATCCCAGTCACATCCTTTTACAGTCAAGGCAGAGAAGCAGACACCTTTTGGGTGCAATTCCTCTACTTTCCCATTGTGGAGTCTCCTTCTCTAGAGAGTTTCAAGACCCACCTGGATGTGCTTCTGGGTGACCCTGCTCTGAACTGGATGATCTCTGGAGACCCTTTCCAACCCCTCCCATTCTGTGTTTTTGTTAAGACGAGACCATCTCCCAGCCCAGTGACTGCAGCTGATGCCCAGCTCAGCTGTAGGCTATGTGCATTAATCGAGATGAATCCCATCCCTCATGCCAGATTAAATGAATCCCACCTCAAAGTCCTGATTTCTTGAGGCAATCTGCTTCATCCATCAAGGGCTTGCTGGTTCTGGCTGCCAGCACAGGCAGCCCCTGCGGCAGTGCTGCTGCTTTGCCCAGCTGGGGAGGTCCTCCTGGCAATGAGAGTTTCAGGGATAGCTCTCAGGGGGAAACAAATGGCTCAGATATCCAATAAAAAAGGAATTGGACCTTGACAGATGTGCTCCTCCGGAAAAAGAGATGCTGGGATTGCAAAAGCAGAACACACACAGCAAGAAGGAGCCTGGGACAGAACAGGGCTCTGTGATCCAGCTCTAGCCCTAGATGTGTGTAAACACAGTCACCTGTGCTACAGAGATGGATCTACAGGAGAGGGGATCCTGCCCCTCTGCTCTGCTCTGCTGGCACCACACCTGCAGCACTGCTTCGAGTTCTGGGGCCCCAGCACAAGAAGGACCTGGAGCTGCTGGAGAGGGGGCAGAGGGGACCATGAAGATGATCAGAGGGCTGGAAAGCCTCTGCTATGAGAACAGGCTGGGAGAGCTGGGGCTGTTCAGCCTGCAGAAGAGAAGGCTCCAGGGAGGCCTCAGACCAGCCTTCCAGTACCTGAAGGGGCTCCAGGAGAGCTGGGTAGGGACTTTTGACAGGGGCTGGGAGTGACAGGTTGAGGGACAATGGCTTTGAGCTGGGAGAGGGGAGAGTGAGACTGGAGATGAGGAAGAGATTCTGTGCAGTGAGGGAGGGCAGACATTGGCACAGGTTGCCCAGGGAGGCTGTGGATGTCCCCTCCCTGGAAATGTTCAAGGCCAGGCTGGATGAGACCTTGAGCAACCTGTGCTGTTGGGAGTTGTCCCTGCCCATGGCAGGGGGCTGCAGCTGGATGACGTTTGAGGTCCCTTCCAACCTAACCCATTCTGTATGCTTATGGTTCTATGATACCAGAGGGAGCCAACAGACCAAGGATCAGTTCCCAGGCAGTGGATTGTGAGCATTACCTTTACTGAGCTGTTTCACTGTCTGCTTTATGAGGCAGCAGAGCAAAAATGTTCCATCTTCTGCCTTCTGAGAGGTTTTAGTGGTTTGGCTTTTTTTATTTCCCCCTCCCCCCCCCCCCCCCTCCCTTTTTCTCTTTCCTTTTTTT